>ML436031.1:67406-134345 GCA_005239525.1 Nicotiana knightiana | reverse complement strand
GGGGGGGGGGGGGGGGTAGGTAATGCTACAACAGTAGTAAGAGATGTATGAAATATGCATTATCATCAATGTTGATTCTGCAAGATCTACAGAAGCTAGCTAACTGAATATTCATGTATATTGACTGTTGAAGAGAAACTTATTTTTTCCATACAAAAAGAGGATCTTTGAGGTTGAAAACTAGTCCGAATGAGGTAAGTAACTTTTTCAGACATGGATTTGAGGGTCATTTCCCGTTGGCTATGGTATTTGTTATATCTCGGAGGTGGCGCATATGCTAGGTGATAGGCGTATAGGCATATGTAGGGGTTATTCATGATCAGGGTAAATCTTAGACTATTGTTTGTGTACTTATTTGTGTAACACGGGTTTGATCTAAGTTGTGGCACCTCAATATATTACTTGCAGTATTTTGGTGTTGGTACTTTGAGAAATGAGTATATTGAGGCTTGAGAAGATTGATTACTGATCTTGGGCCTTAGTTTCGTATTGAAATTGAGGTGTTTATAAATAGTGAGGTGACGATGATGATTGCTGACTTTGATTTGACCAGCTCTTGGGCTAGGATCCACCCCTCTAGAGTCAGTTGATAACCCGTGGTCTTTGGGCCTTGTTAGTGTAGGCACACATTAGATATTCTGTTGGGACTTATGCCAGGCACCCGTGGTCTTTGGGCCTTGTTCGCAGTATTTTGGAAGTGTTAGATTGTTTCCTTGGTTTCATGGTGATACATAAAGCTTGAATTGGATGATATTGTTTTACGGTTCATATATATATTCTAGCTGGTTTCATTGTGAAATGATAATTAATGAAGTTCATGAGTTGTACAGTTATTTGTTTAAAATTGTTGAGACAAGAATATTGTGAAAGGTTTGACCTGAATTGTGAAAATTTAATAGATAAAGAGGCGTGATTGTTTGGTGGGAGCGGGTTGCACTCCACAACAAGAAGTAATAAGGGTGGACAGGTGGGATCGGGTTGCACGCTGCAACAGGAGAAATAAGGGTGATATATATATATATATATATATATATAGGGAGGAGAAATAAGGGTGGACAGGTAGGAGCGGGTTGCGCGTCACAACAACGAGCAATATGAGAGAATATTTATATTTTACTTATTTAAATAAAAAAATTTGGAAAACATACTGTTTTACTTTACTATTTTTCATATTATGAAGTCACGATCGTTTTAAAGTGGAAATTTGGAAACTTATATGAGAATTGGTTACAACTGAGACCTGGAAAAGGTGGCTCATTTATTTTATTTATTGCTACAGGCTATTTTTTTGTTTTGTTTAGAATTTCTTACTTGCTTTATTATATATTATTCACAGGTTATATTGTTAATGCCCTGCCATAGCCTCGTTACTACTTCGTCGAGGTTAGGCTCGGCACTTACTCAGTACATGGGGTCGGTTGTATTGATATTACACTTTGCACTATTTTGTGCATATCCAGGTACCGACCAGAGTTAGGAGATTTTAGTAGCTGACACCATCATTCGGAGACACGAGGTAGATCTGCTAGCGTCCGCATATTATTGGAGTCTTCTCTTAATCTTATAGACATTTTTTGTTACATTCAAAAACATGTATATAGTTCTCTCAGCCCATTATTTGTAGTACTCTTTAGTAGTTCGCGAATTGTGACACCAGACTCTGGGTAGTTATATAGTTGGTTTTAGTTCGTGGTTCGTTTTATCATATCAAATATTATTTCTGATTACAATTGTTAGAAATTATTAGATTTAGTTTATTTCAAACTGTCTCATTGTACTTAAGTAATTATTCAAAGAAAAATGGCTAATCAAGTTATAACATTGGCTTGCCTAGCAAGTGTGGTGTTAGGCGCCATCACGATCCCGTGAGTTGGAAATTTGGGTCGTGACATCAACAAATAGTATAGACTAAGCACGTTCTCTAACATGTGTAATAATAGTTGCACAACCAAGAAATCATAAATCAAATAAGACAAGTATAAGGTTACGACTAATCATAAAGCTCCACATAGCAAAGCACTTTATAAAGACAAAATCATCAAGTCATAGGTATAAGCATGATTTCTATCATGATTAAGATTAGCCTCATATGTACTAAGTTAAATAAAACATGTATAATCAATTCACATATTCCAAACAAGGTATGGTGTAGGCCTATGTCAATCCGAAAATGGTGAAATCCACGAGCATGCATATACTCTCATCATCTCATTTATACATAGCTCCCAAATAAATCTACAAATAGCACATAAATCACCTTTGGGGAAACTTCCCACTTAATAATGAAAGACAAGAGACTTATATCATTTCATGCTAGTTTTAACCATTAAATATTACTTTTCTTTAGAAATAACCTTTCAATTGATCCAATCTAGCCAAATAATACTCAATGGTATTAAACGATAATTTAGGAAGCAATCTTAAATAAAAAAGTCAATCTTCAATGAATGTAGAAACATCAACTCAAAAGTGAACTTCGAGCCCCCGAGGTCAAAGTTGAAATTTTTTCTAAAATCAGGTTACCCATTTCTTGGAGAACTCATATTTGAAATTTCATCCCAAAAAGAATTTAAATTGACCTCCAAATTCATAAATTTCACCCTCCTAAGTTTTAGGGATAAAATCCCAAATCCCAAATCAATACACAGATTAATTCTCTAATAAACAAGTGTAATCATACTCAAATACAAATATTGAGGTTAGATACTGACTGCCACATTAAAATGGGAAGAACACCGTGGAAATCACCCAAATCCAAGCTCAAGAACTCCCAAAAATTTATTTTGAATGAATAAAACAAAGTCATCTTTTTAAACTACCCAGGGCCTTCGAAGCTGTGGGCCCACTTTGGACTTGCAGAGACACTTTTCACACTTGTGGGATCATAGGTGCGGACCCCTTTCCGCACTCGTGGTGCACCGGCACAAACTGTCTGTTATGACAATAAAATGTGAATAACTCTCCCATATGACCTCAGAATTCCATGACTCTTGTTGCTATAGTTCTGTAATCACAATATGAATAAAATGATTTAATCAAAACATAATTGGTTCATATAGTGAAATTGGACTAGTGCACAAAGTTTAGTTGCAATCTGAGGTACCTAGGAGTGATTCAGACACTTGAGTTGCATACTAGTAATGTTTAAGATTTTGTATTGAACATGGTCAAATAATGGATTTAAAGAGCTTGGGTTCATGATTTGATAATTCTAACATATTTTTATGGTGATTTAGGTCTTGTCTTGTCCGTAAAATTTTGTTAGATTCCAATGAGGTTTAGATGAGTTAGGGTTGTGTTAAGCTCGTATTTGATTTTTCAATGTCGTTTTTTTGAGCATAAATAGTATCACATAAAGAAAAGGAGCTATGTAATCCCGAAACACAAATCGGAATCTGATAAAATCAAAGTCTTCTATTGGTCAAACTTATAAACTATAAAATCCTTCAAAATGTTAACTATTACAAAAGACACCAAAACCTTTCAGGAACATCCAAAACCGAATCCGAGAGTACGCCCAAGGCCATAATCACCATACAAACCGACCGAAAACATCAAAGCCCAATGCTGAGTCCATATATCCTAAAGTCAAATGTTAGACAGCTTTTTCAATTTAAGACTTCAAAATAGGAACTAAGTATTTCAATTCACTCTCGAACCCTTTAGGAACCAAGTCATAGATACCTGCCAGTCAAGAATCATCAAATGCATATACGAAGAAATATCAAATTGGGGAATGGGGTTCTATAATTTAAAATGACTGGTCGGGTTATTATGTTAAGCAAAGACTAATGAGTTTGTTAACTTAATATTCAATGAAGGGAACCAAGTTACATCTAAAGCTTCTTTGAGCTTTCTTAATAGGACGAGCGTCATTATTGACTACAAGATGATGACCAACAAATCTTGTGGTCCAATATAATCATCTCCTTATAACACCAAGAAAAGAAATCTGTATACTCCTTGAGTAACTCAGGCGAAGCATTTTCTTCATCAACTGCTAGTAAATAACTTAGATATGTGAGCCTTGGTTATTTATCAGAGACAAATTTAACATCTTTCAAGGCATCAATTATGTCCTCCACCCCTTTTTCGAGTTCTAACAGAGCATATTTAGCATCTTCATCTTCATTGGGATCGCCATTGTCAAAAAATATGTGGTAACACCAAGAAATATCCTCCAATTTCTCGTCAATCTCTATTAAAGATGAAATATATTATTCATCTTTTGTAGTGACATGATATGAGCAGTCCATGGTTTCTTCATCTTTATCATGTTCCTTGGTAGAGACCACAACACGTGATTTTTTGTTTAGTACCTCCTCTTATGAGACCAAGAGTGTTGTTTGTCGCCTCATTCTAAAAGGAAACAAACTTTGAAAATCCCTAGAGATCTTCTATTTTCTAGGTGAAGTGGGTGTTCGCATGTTTTGTCAATTCATATGAAACTTGTTCTTCCACAGAAATGGCCCTAACCTCTCAATACCAAAGTCCTCACCATTTCTATACTATGTCGATCAAAGACAGGCGGATAGTATAAAGCAGCAGATTCATCTTCCGTAGTTATATAGTAGTTGCTTTCCCTTTTATGGTAATTCAAATTCGTACAGGTCGTGGAACCCAGAACCTTCACAAGATTGCATTACGAAAATTTCTGATGGGAGCTTTCCTAATTTTTAAGACTCGATGTGATTGAATCAATCCTTTTCAAATAACTTGTATGCATTTGGATCAAAACCTTTATTGTACGTTTTGAAGGTAGTGCCACATTTAGCAGTGGATTATCGGCCACAAACTTTGCAAGTAGTTTTGAAGACAACTTTCACACTGTAATCCATTTGATGGGAAGAGGTAACCCTTTTAACATATTAATTTGGAGATCAGATGATTGGCATTCCTTTTTCTATGTATTTGGCACATAACGAAGGACATGAGTTACCTTCTATCCAGATGACACAATTTTTCCTTTATGAGATTTATTTGGGCTATGGTGAGCTTCCTCAACAATGACTTTTACTTTACCAGCTTCCACCTCAACTCTTTTAGTTGCGAGCTCACAACTTTTTTTGTTGTGATTTTGTCGGCTTTTACTTCCATCATGATATGGTTCTTCAAGTTGAACTTTGCATCGGCGAAGTGTGACTCGGCTTCTCTGAATGACTTGTCATCAATAACTATCTTTTTTTTTATCTCATCCTCATAATACTTCAAACATTAATGGTAGGTAGATTGAACAACCTTATTCTCATGTATCCAACTCACGTCGAGTTAGGTGTTGTTTGATGTCTTTGTGTTGATCAGATACAATGTCATGATCCAATTCCCACCAATGATCATGATTGCACCTGGCCCAACCCGTTAAGTTAGACAACATCCAAAATCCACTAAAACAAGTCAAATATAGCATACATTGTTGACATGATATAAATAAAACACAATAAGTCTCACAACATCGACCCAAAAGCAGAAAGTACTACAACAAGCTCCCAAAACTCGGTAAAATGATGTCATGAGAGACTAAGATGAAACAAAAAAAATCGCTTAATACACAAGTACTACCTGGAATTAGTAAGTTGTAAGTAAGGTCAGGGACTCCATAAGATATAAATCCAAGAGTAGCAACTCAATAAGAAGTCTCCAATTAAGCTCCCACGCTCCTTCCTAAGTACCGATAGGAAAAAGACAATCTGCACTTAGTAAGTATCAAGATTAACCTCGGTGAAGTAGTGGCCACGTTTTTGTCATATGATACTCACAAACAAATATACTAGTACAACTCATCCATATACATGTCAAGGCAATGGAAAGAGATATTGTACCGCAGGAGAACGTACCACGAAATAGAGATTTAAACATGAGCCATCCTATCTCGCCTATCAAACCAATGCATGTAACGGAGGCATCAAATATCACATTTAGATGATATGTGCAAGAATCATATAGAATGCATGATATGACATAATATATTCACTTAAGTAATCAAAGCTCCAACATTACGCCCAACTTGTCAACAAATATAATCAACATTAATACCATCATAATCTGACATTCATCATTGTCTCACAAACTCTGCATGTACCCCACTGAGAGAGAAACATTCAAGGGTGATCCTATGGGGATGGTTTTGTATCAACATGATATGCGAAAGCTCATCGTGCCATAATATATCAGTATAATAATCGCCACACGACATAAACCATCATTCCATAACAATGCGAATCCGATCATATTGTCCTAATTTTCCATAATTATATCGATTTGTATCAATAAATACATCACCAATGATGTATGCATATGCTCAGGAAATAACGAAAAAGATGCACAATGACATAATAAATAAAGATGTGGATCTTTGTTCATGAGAAAAAGTATGACTATGGCTAAATCAAGTATGTCCATAATATCAAGAATAGACCATCATGCCCAAATAAGATGTCATATATTTAGCATGAATAAATATGCTCACATAGTCATACAATCAAGTAAAACATGAATAAAAAAGAACACACAACCAAACAAGGCATAAAGAAGCCTAAAATATACCTCGAGCATGAATAAACCAGGACACCCACATATACGCTCATCACCTCGCATATACGTTAGATCGAACACATTACAATTAGCAAACAAGGTCATTTGCTAATGTATATTCCCACAAACCAAGATTAGACGAGATACTTACATTTTTTCACAATAAGATTTAGCTTCCAATAATGTCTTTCCCTATATCCATGACCTCTAAATTCTCCAAATATATCCAAATAATACTTAGCGAGATCAAATAAAGCCATATAAACCAATTCTAGATAATAAAGCTTCAATCTTTAATCGAATCTCAAAAGTTAAAAAAACGTCGACTCGGGCCCACAAGGACGAAAGCCAAGTCTAGGGGCAGATCCCATTAACCCATAGCCCCACTAGTCCAAATATGTGATTATTTCCCAAATTTGAGTCATAATCTGTGTTCAATATCTCAAAATTCACTATCTTAAGTTTTAGAAAAAATCCCTAATTTCACTCTTCGATTCCATAGAAATGCATGGGAAATCAAGATAATATGATCAAATCCAAAATAATAATTACTCACCCTCAAGATTAGGGTTAAATCTCTCTTAAAAATCTCCTCTTCGCGTTTTCGAAAATTCAAAAATAGGAAAATGAGCTAACCCCGAAATTTGAACAAAATATACACCTGGAGAGAATTCCTTAATCGTGATCGCGACTAGGCTCACATTATCTCTAAGGCCAACATGCATGGTTCTTACGTGATCATGATCGCAACCTCCTCCCACGCGAAGACGATGCATCAACCTCAAAACCTACTCGGTCGCAAACCTCCTCTCCGTGATCGTGAAGCACAAATCACCCCTCCCCCCGAGCCAAATTCTTCCACGTGATCATGAAACCCAGCTTCACGATCGGGTGCACTGTTGAGCACCAGGAAACTAGAAGTTCAAACTTAGCTCAAATTGCTTCATAACCATACCAAAATTCACCCCAAGACCCCGTCCAATCATCCTAAAATGTTCGTATTCCCTATGCAAACTTGTCCAAAGGCTCGAAAAACCAAAAACAATATCAATACCAAGAATCAAGTATCAAACAAAAAATATCGAATTCTCTTAAGTTCAAAATTCTAACTTTCAACTAGAAGTGTTGAATTAACCTCGGGCTATCCGATACCCAAACTGAACATACGTACAATTCAAATAATGTTATAAAAACCTGTTGGAACTTTTAAATTATCAATACATAGTCGTGTACCCACAATGTTTACTCTGGTCAACTCTTCCAACCTTATGCCTTCAATTAGGAACTAAGCATGCTAAATCACTCTCGAACCCTTCGGGAATTGAACCATCCTTACGCGTAAGTCATAAAAAAATTAAAGCAACCTACAATAAGCATCAAATAGGTTAATGGGGTTCTATAACTCAAAATGAGATATCTAGACATCACATTTTGCACCTCTTAAACAAATATTCCTCCTCAAACAAGTTTAGAAATATGCCTAAACTGCTGAAAAGATGTGGATATCTACTCTACATCTATGACTTAGCCTCCCAAGTAGCCTTCACACTCAATTTCCTTTTCCAAAGAACCTTCACCAAAGCAATCTCTTTAGACCTCAACTTACAAAGTTGCCTATTCAAAATAGCTATTGGCTCTTCTTCATAAGTGAAATTCTCATCAAGATGCACCATGATGAAGTCTATAACATGCGACTTATATTCATGATACTTCGGAAGCATCCAAATGTGAAATACCAAGTATTCCCCTGCTGGGCTGGGAGGAAATGCAAGTCCATAACAAGCCTTTCCAACTCTCTCGAATACCTTAACTGGTCCAATAATTCTCGGACACAGCTTTCCATTCTTCCCAAACCTCATCATTTCGTTCATGCGTGAAACTTTCAAAAGTATCTTCTCACCTTCCATAAATACAACATGACGAACATTTTTGTTCGCATAACTTTTCTGCCTACTATGTGTTGTTCGACGTCATTCCTGAATTAACTTCACCATCACTAAAGTATCAATAACCACATATGTACCCCCACAACCTAGCCTCACTAGGCTCAAACCAGCCAATGAGAGAATGACATCGTATACCACACAGGGCCTCATACAGAGAAATCTAATAAAAGACTAATAACTTTTTTTTGGTCAAAACTAGTTGGGACTCTTAACTTTTATTGTAAGCAAACTCCGCAAAAGGAAAGAAATGATCCCAGCGGACTAAAGTCAATCACATAAGCTCTCATTACGTCTTTAAGAATCTAAATATTCTACTTGAATTGACCATCTATCTGCGGGTGAATAGTTTTTCTAAGCTAAACTTCAATACCTAATTCCCCTTGTAATGCTCTCCAAAAGTGAGATATGAATTGTGTGCCCTAGTATGAAATGATAGAAATAGCCCCCCTCCCATGCATGTACTACGTCTCGGATGTAAATCTGGCTAACTTCTCTGAAGTATAAATAGTCTACACGGGAATAAAGTGTGTGAACTTGGCCAACCTACTATAATGATCCAAATATCATCAAACTTTGTCAAGGTACATGGTAAACCTACCTCAAAGTACATAATGATACACTCCCACTTCAACTCCGATATTAACCATAATCATAACACTTGTTTTCTGATGTTCATACTTAACTTCCTAGCATTTCAAACAACAAGAAACATGAAAAACAATGTACTTCTTTGCTCCGCCACCAATAGTGTTGCTTCAAATCACGATATATATTTTTAGCACCTAGATGAATAAAATATCATGAACTATGAGCCTTCTGAAGTATCAGCTACCCCAAACTGCCAAGATTAAAAACACAAGGATGACTCAGAAGTCACATAATACCATCATCTAAAATAACCACTTCCTTAACACCAACTCATTGCACAATGTCCTTGAGCACTTGCAATTGGGGATTAGCATCCTGGCGAGCCTTAATGCACTCAATCAAGAAGGATTGTTCAATAACAATATATCTACTTGGCTGAAAAATATCCATTTATAAAATTATACTGGCCAAGGTCTGAACATCCGTAGCCAAATGTCTCTCCTCAGAGAATGAATGCCAAATCACCCATACTCTCTGCTTTCCTACTCAAGGCATCCACTACAATATTACCCTTACCTGGATGATACAAAATAGTGATATAATAATTCATAAGAAACTAAAGCAACCTCTGTTGTATCAAATTTAGATCCTTCTATTTGAACAAGTGCTAAAGATTATGATGATCAATGCATCTGAAATAATACATCGTACATGTAATGCACCCACACATTGCCAACTCCAAATCATGAATGGAATAATTCTTTTCATAGGGATTTAATTTCCGTAGTGCAAATCAGTCACCATACCATCCTACATAAATACCGCACTAAGGACAACACATGAAGCATTACAAAACACTTTGTATGGCCCTGAAACTGTAGGAAATACCAACATCGGGGTTGTAGTCAAAACAACCTTGAGCTTGTGATATCTCTCCTCACATTCATTATACCATTTAAAAGGAACGCCTTTTTGAGTCAACCTAGTCAATGGAAATACATTAGATCAAATACCCTCTACAAAAAGACAATAATGGCCTGTCAAACCCAAGAAACTTATGATTTTTGTAGGTGAAGTAGGTCTTGGACAATACTAAACCGCCTCGATATTATTTGAATCAACCTTAATACCATCACTAGACACTACATGACCCTAGAATGCAATTGAGTCCAACCAAATATCACACTTAGAAAATATAGCATAAAGCTTCCCCCCTTGAAGTTTTAAAGCGCAATCTTCAGATGGTACACATGCTCTTCCCTACTACCATAGTAAACCAAGATGTTATCAATTATCACTATCACAAAAGAGTCCAAATAATGCTTGAACACTCGATTTATCAAATCCATGTATACCATTGGAGTATTAGTAAAACCAAATAACGTAACAAAGAATTCTTAATGACAATAACGAATTCGAAAAGTCATCTTACTGATATCTGAAGCCTTAATATTCCATTATTGATAACTCGGCCTCATGTCAATCTTAGAGAACACCTTAGGACCTTGAAGCTTAACAAACAAATCATCAATACGAAGTAATGGATACTTTTTCCTGATCTTAATCTTGTTCAACTACATAAAATCAATGCACATCCTCATAGTACCATCATTCTTCTTCCCACACAACACCGGTTAACTCCAAGGAGAAATACGTTGTCTGATGAACCCCTTTCCAAGCAAATCTTGCATGTGCTCCTTCAACTACTTCAACTCAGCTGGAGCCATGTAGTATAAAATAATATATATGGACGAGTGCCTGAAACCAAGTCAATACCAAAATTTATATCCCTATTTGGTGGCATACTCGGAAAATCCATGGTGAACAAACTCCCTTGCAACTAGTACCAAATCGATAGGAGGAACCTGTGCACTAGAATCCCAAATAAAAGCCAAATTATGCTGGACACCCCTTCTTAACCATATGCCAAGACATCAAAACTGAAATCACCATACCTGTAGAATGACTAAGTGATCTTCTCCCCATTAATATAGGAAACCTTGCATAGGTAAATTCACAGTCTCTGACCAATCCATGCCAAGAATCACCTCAAAATGCACCAAGTCCAAAACCAAAAGATCAACCATTGTATTATTGTAATGACCTTGTCGGTCGTTTCAAGAGTTTAGCCCCGTTTCCTCCGTTTATGATTCATTTTATGTGGTTCAACTTCATTTATGTGTGTTGGTCAGTTGGTTCAAGTTCAGAGTGGTCACGGTGAGCATTGAGGCAATTAGTCTCTCAAGGTAGCCTAATAGTTGAGAAAGTCAACTAAGAGTTGACTTATTTGTGAACGAACTCGGAATACAGATTTTATGGCTCGGATAGCTTATTTAGGTGATTTGGGAATTAGGAGTGTTTTTAGATTATTTTTGTGATGTCCGGTGTAGAATTATGCTTGGATTGGCGAAAGTTAGTTTTTGGTGATTTCCGGTCGGCAGTGGAAAACAGGCTATCGAGGTCCGAATGGAATTCCGAAAGTTGGACCATGTTTGTAATTTCATTTAGGATTTGTCTACAAAATTTCATGTAAATCGGAGGTGTTTTGGTTGGTTTCGGCATAGTTGGCAAAATTTGGAAGTTTCAAAGTTCATAGGCTTGTATTTGATGTAATTTTGGTGTTTTCGTGTTGTTTTTGGTGTTTCTAAGGGTCGACTAAGTTGTAATAATGCTATGGGGTGTGTTGGTAGGTTTGGTTGGGGCCCCGAGGGGCTCATGATTGATTTCGGATGGTTGGCGGGGTTTTGAAACTTGGAAATTTGCAGCAATAGCTGCCGGATGGGGATTGTTGATATTGGCCGCACCTGCGGAAGGGAAGCCACAGGTGCGATATCGCAGGCGCAATGGGAGGAGCACAGGTGCGAAATGGCTGGGCTGGAGATTTTTCCGCAATTTCAATGTCTTGGTTGCACCTGCGAATCCGCAGGAGCGGAGGATTGGCCGCAGGTGCAGAATTTGGTCGGGTAAGTGAAATTCCGCAGGAGCGCACCTGGGACCGCAGGTGCGACTTAATGTCTGCAGGTGCGGAAATGACTGGCACAACAGTATATAATGGGCCTCCGTGAAATTTATTTCATTTCACCATTTTTGCATACGGGAGGAGCTCCTTTGAAGGCAAATTGGAGAGGGGATTCGTGATTCTTCAGTGAAGGTAAGTTCTCGAGTTATTATCATTGTTTCTATGCTATTTTATTTCGGATAAGGCTTGTATTTTGAGGATTAAAGTAAGAAAATTTGGAAAATGGGAGGAAAGAATTGGACTTTCTTTTGAGGTTTTGGGTAGTGAATTGTCATCCGATTTTGATGATTTTGGTATGAGTGGAATCGTGGGAGGACGAGGTTTCTAGTGATGTAAAAATTATAGGATTCCGAGACGTGGGCCTTGGGTTCAAATTTGGTCGAATTTTGAGATTCTTGTATAAATTGATAATTTTCGATTGGGTTGTGTTCCTTGAGTATATATTAATAATGTTGAACTGGTTTTGGCTAGATTCGGAGCAATCGGGAGCCAATTTGAGGGGCATGAGCATAGCGGACTAGTTTTGTGGCCCGATAAAGGTAAGTAATGGTTATAAATCTCGTCCTAAGGGTATGAAACCCCGGACTACATATTTCCAACTGATTTTAGAAAGGCGCACATGTCAGATGACGAGTATGTGGCGCGTACTGATTTTTGGATTGGACTAGGTCCTCTCCGCGCAACTAATGAGTTGTGTATTTACTCAAAACCTTATGTTAAATAATATTCTAAAGATTGTTGAGATATTTGGGCTATACGCCGTGTTTAGGACCTCGTGCCGATCTGTTTAGAACCTTTGAGGGCTTTTTACTGCTGTTTTCCTCACTTTTTGTTGACGATTTCACTCAGCATCATTGTGCATACTGTTTTCGAAACTCAGCATGATTTACACCACTTTGGGATTTAAACTGATGTTTTGGGTCGAGTACCCTATTTTACTAATTCATCGAGGGGCCTTTCGAGTGGCTCTACTGAGTGTGGCCGAGGGCCAAGAGTGATGGTGAGGTGCTGAGTGATATTAGCGCTTGGGATGAAGGAGCCCCTCCAGAGTCTGTACACACCCCCAGTGAGCGCACCGAGTGCCGAGTGACGAGTGATTGGGAGGCATGAGTGATTGTGAGGTGCTGAGTGACTGTGAGGCATGCTCGGGGGGCTGATTTGATACATGTTTTGCCCGAGGGGCTACTTATGATTTTACTATTTTCATTTGTATACTAAATCTTTTGGTTTGAAGTTGTTAAACATATGCATTCATTAAAGGATTTTTCTGATGTTGATTTTAAGGCATGATGATTTCACATTTCTACGTTATATTGTTGGAAAGAAAGGCAGTTCCTCTTGTGATTTGATGACATTGATTTTTATGTGTCTCTTGCTGCTCAGACCTGATTTATTTTCATTACTACTGAGTTGGCGTACTCACATTACTCCCTGCACCTTGTGTGCAGATTCAGGTGTTAGGCCAGGGTGAGTTGTCTATCTGTTCCAGAGATTTTCGGAGGTTCGCAAGGTAGCTGCATGCGTCCGCAGTCCTGCTCCCTCTTTTGTTCAATATTATATAATTTATTTTTGTTAAGTTGTATATTTATGTAGATGCTCATGACTAGCGACTCCAGGTTTCCGGGGGTTGTATTTATTATTCAGTATAGTTTTTTATGTTTTATAAATGTTAAAGGAACTTTTATATGTAATTATTATAGTAAATGTAAAAAGGGAGGTTTATTATGATTTGAGTGAAGTTTTGGCTGGCCTAGTTCCATGATAGGCGCCATCACGACTGGCCTAGATTTGGGGTCATGAAAGTTTGGTATGTGGGCGCGGGGTTGCATAGGACTCCTCGGTCATGAGCAGGTTTAGTAGAGTCTTGCGGATCGGTACGGAGACGTCTGTACTTATATTCGAGAGGCTGCGGAACCCTTACGAAAAACTAACATTTTTAAAAATTCTTGTCATTCGAATCCATTGTATTCATCCAAGAGCGTAACTCTTGAATTCCTTCCATGTATTCGAGCGCGCACGAGAGCGCTTGGTATCAGCTGTGCCTCGACGACTTGTGGCTTCCATGGGTGAGATGTGATTTTGGCATGTTGGTAATGGGCCAGTATGGAGGACTTGAGGCCGGATTTATTCTGAGGCTTGATTGCCGAGATTTTCGTTGTGTGGGCACATGTAATTGGGGACTTGTATATCCGTTCGTTTTCTCATTGATGAGAATTGGTGACTAGATGCCTATGTGGTGGGTGTGAATTGATGGTCAGATGTGTTCAGACTGTGAAATGTGTCGAAAGGGTTGGCTGGAAATGTGGTAAGATTTATTGAGTGTTTAATTTCTGTCTCGATTTGGTATGTGGCCTTGAGTTGTGAATATGTCGGAAGACATTCTCATCTTGTGTAGTTGTGGAGTGAAGCGGATTTCTCTGTTGGGTTATGAGTTCCTGGCAATGTCTTCTGAGTTGATCGTTTGCCCCAGTAACGTTCATGTATTTGATTGACGGTGTATTCCAGCCGTATTAGCGCTCCTTGTTATTGTATTCATTGATGGCGTCCTTGCATATTCACGTAGCCGGGAGTAGCATACTCAGTATCTGAGGATGGCATTATAACGATTCGGGGAGGAAAGGCTCTATGCCAATTCTCTGAGAGTGCATTTTGGCTCGGTTCAGTAGCATTCTTGGGACACGTGGTGTCTAGTGACGGTATTCATGTGGTCAGTCATGTGTGGGTAGAGCTTCTAGAAGCTCAAGATTTTTGGGACCACCACTACTGTGTTAGTTCTTCCATCGGCTTCAGGTTTTTACCGTGTATTGTGATTCCTCGAGGGTAGGCGTTAGTTGTGTTCAGATGCAGGAAGGTGTAGTGATTGCGTGATAGTTTTGGTCTTCAGAAGTGTATGGGTTGTCCCAGGGCGTGTGGTCCATATGTAGTTCTGTAATAAGTTCTCCTCTACCCGTAAATGATATATGTTGTAATTGGAGTTTAGATCGCTTGTGGAAGTTGGCGTGGCTATTGCAATGGTGGATGCGAGATTGGAAATTGACTTTAGTGTTAGATGGTTTGGGTCATATAAGCATATAAAGGATTTAGTTGAATCCCACCACAGCATGGTGGTAGTAATGATGTGTGGGCATAGTCTTGGTTGTCTTGATCCTTGGCTTTGAGCCAAGTGGGGGAGTTCGTTATTGATAAGTTGATTACATGATTATGTGTGGTATTGGTTTCAGTTCGAGGTATATTGGTAAATCAGTTATGACCTGCAGGCATGGGGTCTGGGAATGTCACGAGTAATGGAATTTCTTCGATATAGGTTGTAATGTACTTGTTTGGGTAATTGGGTTCTATTGAATGATTTAGTGGAGATTGTAAAATGTGTAGCGTGTGCAGTGTATGAATTTTCTTGTGGTTTCAAGCGAGTGGATTACTTTCCTAGTATGTTAGTGTGCAAATGGGTCAGGTCGATTCTGTCTAATTGGTCGTGTGTGATTGAGATTTACGTTAGAGGATGTCAAAGACTTGTGGTATTCTACATATCGGTATCAGGAAGGGGAAGGTAATGGCTTTAGATTCGCAGAAGTCCCTTTAGGGTAAGTAATTTGAATAAGGTACTTTTCAGGATAATTGGGAGAGAGTATTCGGCGGCTTATGAGCCTTAGACGGTATGATTATACGCTTGGGTCGTGTGTGGTGAGTCTGGGTTGCAAATTTGTGGTATTACGGCAGGAAGACGTATCAATTTGAAGGTAAGTCAAATGAACTTCGGTAAATAGGGCAACTTGGTAGTAGGTTGGATCGGCATGGTAAGGGATACGATTAGTTCTTTGGGTATTCATAAGGTGACGAGTTTTTCGGGTGTTTCTTAGCAATGCTCTTGGATTTTTGGTGGCCTGCATAGTTTGGTTGAGATAGAAGAGTTTAGTCCTGATGGTTTGGTGTTATGCAAATGGGATTTTGGATAGTTCCTGGTGGTTTCTACCGCGGTTAAGTGTGCATATTTTCTTATGGCGTGTAGTGAGTTTGTTTCTAAATGGGATCCAATGGGAGTTCTTGTCTAGTTGGGTACATAGTCGCTTGTGGCTCAGAAGGGACCACAGAGTTCCCGTATTTTTCCTAGGTTGGCATGGCGTGTGGGGTATGTTGGGTGGAGTTGAGATTTGTATATGTGAGGTCACATTTTGGTTCTGGAGGGAAGGTCATAATTCTTTTGCAGGATGGGCAATTTCAGATGACTAGGTAGATGATATCACCAATTGGTGCGACTCGATGAGGGTATATATTTCAGAAAAAGCAATGTGTTTGAGTTAAGGTTACTTCATTGGTATCGCGATGCCCTATTGTTGGACCGACTTTCGATATTCAAGGTTTCTTGGTGAACGGAAGAGTTATAGGGGTAATCCCCGTGGAATGAGTGAGTATTGGGATGTGTTATGTATTTGAGCGGTGGAGTTGAGATCAAATATGGTAATCCGTACGTTTCATGGACTTCGAGACGGGGAGTTCTCATAAACAACATATTGTGTGGTAATGGAGCTGAGCTAGTCGGATGTTAGTATGTACCATGATTCTGTCATTATGAACTTTTCGGTAAGTTGTCTATCTGTTGTGGGTTACCAGAGTTAATTTAGGGTCATTGGTAGGCTAATATGGGTGCGTGTTCTGCACCGGGTCGAAATTGTTGGCTTTGAGTTTCTATTATTGAGAAATGTACCATTCGATTGTGATTGAGTTTATTCATGTTCTGGAGTGATCTATGAGTTACCCTTCGGTGTTGCGAGGAGTAGTGATATTTGGTTATATGCACATATGGTGTGGTTCTAATTGGGCTTTATAGCTAGATTTGAGTAAGGTAAGTAACTGGGTGTTGTGGGATTGAGGTGTGTTGGTTATATACCGTCTGTTTCGGGTTCGTCCGGTTTTCCCCAGTGGTTATGGCAATGCACTTTGAGTACTTGATATCGAATTTCAAATGGTTATTGATTTTTGGGCAAGGTGTCTTGAAATATTCCAAGTGGACCAGCGATTGGATGGGATCGCGCAGTGTAGCGGAGTTATGTAGGGTTTGACCTTTGGTATTGGATTCATGTGTTTTGATTTTTACGTTGTGTGCCAGGCTGTTAGTATGATATGGTGATGGTAATTGTTAATGGCAGGATAATTGTTAATTTGATTACATTGGGAAGTTGCTATTAAGTGCCCAAGTTGCACAGGTTTTGGCTTCGAATTTTATCGATGTGTCGAATGGTTAGTGTCATGTCTTCAGGGTGGTTGTGATGGAGGATAGGAGGTCATTGGACCTAGAATGAATATTTTCGGAATTTTCTACAGCGTAGTTGGAAGGACATATATCGAGTGTCGGCTTAGAAATCTGCTATAATTCCTGTTTGGGAACAGAGAGTTTCATGTCTGGCTGATCGAACGAATGCTTGTTAGTTCTATGTGCTTCTTCCGTCATCTGCAGTGTATGGAAGTGTTAGAGCGAGGCATTTCTTGATAAGAGGTGGTGTACCGGTATCGGATTGTTCTGAGCAGTTATTGTGGTTAAAGAGTTATTGCAATGAGTGTTTGAGTCACGCGGTGTATTATGTGATTTCATCTGGGGTACGTATATGGCTTGATTCAGCATGTTCAGGCTTGTTCAGTTTATAATTATGGAAATTTTGATCTTATATATCATTTCAGAAGTGGGAATTCGGTTCTAAGGTTTATGGGCCAGGATTTGGATTTTGAAATTTTAGCGGTATTGTGCTATTGGACCTATATGGGATAGGGTGACGTGGGATCACCCCCGGGTATGTGCATGGTAAGATGCATAACAATTTGATAGTGTTGGAGAACAACTCTTGGCACGTTCGAGGATGAACGTATTTTTAAGTGGGCCCGAGGCTCAGGTTAGGCCGAATTTTGAGATTTTTGTATAAATTGATAATTTTCGATTGGGTTGTGTTCCTTGAGTATATATTAATGATGTTGAACTGGTTTTGGCAAGATTCAGAGCAATCGGGAGCCAATTTGAGGGGCATGAGCATAGGGGACTAGTGTTGTGGCCTGATAAAGGTAAGTAATGGTTAAAAATCTCATCCTGAGGATATGGAACCCCGAACTACATATTTTCCACTAATTTTAGAAAGGCGCACATGTCGGATGACGAGTATATGGCGCGTACTGATTTTTGGATTGGACTAGGTCCTTTCCGCGTCAACTAATGAGTTGCGTATTTACTCAAAACCTTATGTTAAACTGATGTTTTCCTCACTATTTGTTGGTGATTTCACTCAGCATCATTGTGCATACTATTTTCGAAACTCAGCATGATTTCCACCACTTTGAGATTTAAACTGATGTTTTGGGTCGAGTACCCTATTTTACTTATTCTCCCGAGGGACCTTTCGAGTGGCTCTACTGAGTGTGGCCGAGGGCCAGTAGTGATGGTGAGGTGCTGAGTTATATTAGCGCTTGGGCTGAAGGAGCCCCTCCGAAGTTTGTACACACCCCTCAGTGAGCGCACCGAGTGCCGAGTGACGAGTGATGGGAGGCCGCGTGATGAGTGATTGGAAGGTGTGAGTGATTATGAGGTGCTGCGTGACTGTGAGGCATGCGCGAGGGGCTGATTTGATAGATGTTTTGCCCGAGGGTCTACTTATGATTTTACTACTTTAATTTGCATAATAAATCTTTCGGTTTGAAGTTGTTAAACATATACATTCATTAAAGGATTTTTCTGAAGTTGATTTTAAGGCATGGTGATTTCACATATCTATGTTATATTGTTGGAAAGAAAGGCGGTGCCTCTTGTGATTTGATGACATTGATTTTTATGTGTTTCTTGCTGCTCAGACCTGATTTATTTTCATTACTACTGAGTTGGCGTACTCACATTACTCCCTGCACCTTGTGTGCAGATTCAGGTGTTAGGGAAGGGTGAGCTGTCTATCTGTTCCAGAGATTCTCAGAGGTTTGCGAGGTAGTTGCATGCCTCCGCAGTCCTGCTCCCTCTTTTGTTCAATATTATAGAATATATTTTTGTTGAGTTGTATATTTATTTAGATGCTCATGACCAGTGACTCCGGGTTCTCATGGGTTGTATTTATTATTCAGTTTAGTTTTGGATGTTTTATAAATGTTAAAGGAACTTTTATGGGTAATCAATATAGTAAATGTAAAAATAGAGGTTTATTATGATTTGAGTGAAGTTTTGGCTGGCCTAGTTCCATGATAGGCGCCATCACGACTGGCCTGGATTTGGGGTTGTGACAATTATATCCATTATACTAACTATAAAAAATTGATAAACTCGATCCACCATTATAAAATCTAGAATATGTGTAAACACATAACCAAGAATATCCAAAAGAATCACGGGACATACTCAAATACAATATAAAGTAAGATGACACATACACATAAGTAGAACCAAAATAAAAAAATACTGAAGCATCTCTATAACAGACTAAGACAATACTTGTAATGACTAAATCAGATGCCACTTCCTTAGGTCTACTAGGAAAAGTATAGCAATGAGCATGTCCTCTAGTTGTTTGTCCTCCTCCTCTATGATGACCTACATCTCTAGCTGGCTAGGCAGGTGGTACTGGAACAGGGGCAGGAACCATAGCATGAGTAACCTGCTGAGATATACCACTCTAATGCCTTGGACAATCCCTTCTCATATATCTAGAATATCCACACTCATAGAAACCTCTCTACTTGTAAGGCTACTAGGACTAAGTCTACCTCTTACTACCAGAATAAAAACTAAAAGAACCTTTCCCTAGAGATGCACAATAAGAACCATGTGCGGAAGGTGCAACATATGATGACTGTCCTTAAAGAGAACTCTCTAACATATGGCTAACTGGAGCATTGTGATAAGTCTGGAGTGTTGACTGAACTAGCCTACTACGATACCATACTTGATACCGTAATATGGACCATCAAAGTATCTCCATAACTTCTCCTTCTCAGAGGGAATAAAAAAAAGCCGCATTATGCGACAACTCTTTGATCCTCATCTCATACCAAATACATCTTGTTGTAATGTCACGACCCAAATTCCCACACCACGGGATCGTGATGGCGCCTAACATAATACTTGCTAGGAAAGCCGATGTTAGAAATTTACTAACCATTTCCTCTTAAAATTACTTAAACATAATAGAACAATTCAAAATAAATATGAATCTAATACTTTCCACTAAATAACTTCATGAACACTAATAAAGATTAATAATTAAGCTGAACCACGAACTAAATATATAACTATAAAACTATCCCAGGGTCTGGTGTCATAATTCACGAACTACTAAGAATACTACAAATAATGGCTGAAAGAAGTATATATGTCTGTTTCGAATGAAATAAAAAAGCGTCTATAAAGAGAAGACTCTAGGAATCTGCGGACGCCAGCAGATCTACCTCGTGTCTCCGAACGAAAATGCGCAGCTACTAAGATCTCCTAACTCTAGCCGGTACCTGGATCTGCACAAAAGAGTGCAGAGTGTAGTATCAGTGCAACCGACCCCATGTATTGAGTAAGTGCCGATCCTAACCTCAACGAAGTACTGACGAGGCTACGGCGAGGTGTTAATAGTATAACATGTGAACAATACCTATAATAAAACAAGAAAGAAACAATAATAATACACTCGATAACCAGTAACTTGCAATAGTAAATAAGAAAACAACTCAGATAACTCTTTTCAGATATCAATTATAATCAAATCCTCAAAATTTCCAAGTTACAATTTAAATCACAATAAAAATCAGAGTATGAAAATATTTTTAATAAAATCGGAGTTTTCCAAATCCTTATTTTTTAAAATCAGTAAAACATAAATATTATCCCTTTATCGCTCCTTGTTGCGGCGCGCAACCCGCTCCTACCTGTCCACCATTATTGCTCCTCCCTATATATATATCACCCTTGTTTCTGCTATTGCAGCGTGCAACCCGATCCCATCTGTCCACCCTTATCACTCCTTGTTGCGGCGTGCAACCCACTCTCACCAGACATATCACATCAGTTTATTTATGAAAACCTTCACAATTCAGTCCAAGCCTTTCACAACATTTTTGTATAAACAATTGTAAACAGAAGATGTAAAACTCATAAACTTCATCAATTATCATTTCACAACGAAACCAACCAGCATTTATATACATACCGTAACACTAACATCCAGCTCAATCCTTATGTATCATAACAAAACCAAGAGAACAACCAACACTTCCAAAATACTTGAAACAATACTTACCAATAAGTTAACGAATCCAAATAGGCATATAAACATCAATGATCCTGAACAATTAATCCCGGAAGCAAATAATTTGAAAATGGGGAAGGGACCATATTCGACAATAATCTAGTGGTGCATATATACTCGTCAGCTCACTTATACACAACACACATGCAAATTCACATAGCATTTATGTGGGGATTACTATTCCCTTAAGTCAAGGTTGAACCAAGCACTTACCTCAATTTCGCAGGCCACTCGTTGCTCAATTACCGTTTTTTCTTTCGAATTTGCCTATAACCCGCTTGAATCTAATCATAATTAGTTCAATACCATTAATTTATGCTAAAGGAACTAACTTTATTGAAAAAATCATTATTTTCCTAAGTTTTCTAAAAAAGAAAGTTAAAACCCGACCCCGGGCCGCTTGGTCCAAACTCGGGATTCGGACCAAATTACGTTTACCCATTCACCCGAGCTCGAATATGCAATTAGTTTCGATATCCGACCCCAATTCGAATTCAAAAATTCAATTTTTACAAACTTCCCTTATTCTACCCAAACCCTCAATTACTAGCATGAAAATTCTTAATTTTCGATTGAAAAGTGATGAAAAATATTGGGTAATTGAAAGGAAAGAGTTAATAAACACTTACCTATGATTTTGGAAGAAACATTGAGAAAATCTCCCTAGGTCTTCTACCCTTGTGAAAAATAAGAAGAAAAGGGATGGAGTTCTAATTAATATGAACTCATTGCCGACCCTCGCGCCTGCGGTGCTTGGGTCGCACCTGCACTTTGGCACGTGCGGTAGAGATCCCTCTTTTGCGGAAAAGAGCTGGGAAGCTTGGGCAGCACCTGCGGCTGCAATGCCGGTTATGCGGTTGCGCACCTGCGCAGAAGGGTCCGCACCTGTGGAAGTAGGGGAGCCCAGGCTTGGTCGCATCTGCGGGCATCTGCTCGTACCTGAGGCTCAAGGCTCGCTGGTGCAGGCACACCAGCATAACTATGTCACCCGATTTTACAATTTCAAAACATCCCGAAGCCTACCCGAAACTCACCCGAGCCCTCGAGGATCTAAACCAAATATGCACGTAAGTCTAAAAACATCATAAGGACTTGCTCGTGTGATCAAATAAAAAAAATAACATCTAAAACTATGAATTTAATCCTCAAAACTCATGATTTTTCTCAAGAACACTTCAATTTCACTATTTCTCAACCGGACGTCCGAATCACGTCAAATAAACTCCGATTCTTACCAAATTTCATAGATAGGATGTAAACATCATAACAAACCTGTATCAAGCTCCGGAACCAAAATACGGTCCCGATACCAATGGTTTCAAACATTAATTCATTTCTTTATTTCATTTAAAATCCAGCAAAATAAGTTTCTTTAAAAATTGATTGCTAAGGCTAGGGACCTCGGAATTCAATTTCGGGCATACGCCCAAGTCCCATATTTTACTACGGACCTCCCGAGATTGCCAGACACAGATCCGGGTCCGTTTACTAAAAAAGTTGAACCAAGTCAACTAAGACCGAATTTTAAATTCAAAAATTACTATTTCTCATATTTTCACATAAAAGTTTACCAATTTCACGCCCGGACTGCGCACGCAAATTGAGTTAGTTAAAATTATTATTTTTAGGCTAATGAGCCTGGTATGGAGTCTTAATTTATAAGATGACCCTTTTCGTCATCACAATCTACACCTCTAAAACAAATATTCGTCCTCTAACGAACATAGAAAATTACCTGAAATGGCAAAGAAATAGGGATGTCTACTCTGCATGTCCGACTCGGACTCCCAAGTAGGTGCCTTAACAGGCTGACCCCTGTAATGCACTCTAACTGAATGGTAACTCTCTGATCTCAACAAGCAAACCTGCCGGTCTAGAATGGCTATCGGCTCCTCCTCATAAGTCAAATCGTTGTCCAATTGGACAGAGCTGAAATCTAACACGTGGGACGAGTCACCATGATATTTCTGGAGCTTAGATACATGAAATACCAGAAGAACAGAGGATAACCCTGGAGGCAACACAAGTTTATAAGATACCTCCCCCACTCTATCAAGAATCTCAAATGGTCTGATATACCTAGGGCTCAACTTGCCCTTCTTCCCAAATCTCATGACAACCTTCATGGGAGATACCCGAAGTAATACTCTCTCTCTCCAACCATGAATGCCACATCCCTAACCTTACGATCGGCATAACACTTTTGCCTAGACTGAGCTGCACGAAGTCGATCCTGTATAATCTTGACCTTATCTAAGGCCTCTTGAACTATATTTGTACCCAATAACTGAGCCTCTCCCGGATCAAACCACCCAGCTGGCGATCTACAACTTCTACCATATAATGCTGCATAGGGAGCCATCTGAATGCTCGACTGATTAATATTATTGTAGGCAAATTCCGCTAACGGCAAAAATTGATCTCAAGAACCTCCAAAGTCAATAACACAAGCGTGGATCATATCTTCTAGAATCTGAATAGTACACTCGGACTGCTCGTCCGTCTGAGGATGAAATGCAGTGCTCAACCCAAATCGGGTACCCAACTCTCGCAAAATTGCCATCGAAAAGTGCGAGGTAAACTGCGTACCCCGATAAGAAATTATAGACACAGGCACACCGTGAAGGCGAACAATCTCTCGAACATATATCTCTGCCAACCTCTCCGAACTTTAAGTACTTTCCACTGGAATTAAATGTGCTGATTTAGTCAATCTATCCACAATAACCCAAATGATGTCGAACTTCCTCTAAGTCTGTGGGAGTCCAACAACGAAGTCCATAGTGATATGCTCCCACTTCCATTCATAAATCTCTATTTTTTGAAGTAAACCATTGGGTCTCTGATGCTCATATTTCACCGGTTGGCAATTCAAACAACGAGCCACATAAGCAAAAAGATCCTTCTTCATCCTTCACCACCAGTAGTGCTATCGCAAGTCCTGGTACATTTTGGCAGCACCCGGGTGAATAGAATACTTAGAACTGTGAGCTTCTTCAATAATCACCTCACGAAAGCCATCAACATTTGGAACAATATACGACCCTGCATCCTCAAAACACCATCATCTCCAACTATAACCTTCTTGTCACCACCATGCCGAACTGTGTCCCTAAGGACCATCAAGTGCGGGTCATCATCCTGCCGATCTCTGATACACTCGAATAAGGAAGACCCAGCAACTATACAAGCTAAAATATGTCTGGGCGAAATATCCAACTTCACAAACTGATTAGCCAAAGTCTAAATATTTGAAGCTAATAGTCTCTCACTGACTGGAATAAATGCAAGGCTGCTCATACTTACTGCTTTCCTACTCAATGCACTGGCCACCACATTGACCTTTCCTGGATGATATAATATAGTGATGTCATAATCTTTCAATAACTCTTACCATCTCCTCTGTCTCAAATAAAGATCCTTTTGCTTGAACAAGTACTAGAGGCTATGATGATTCGTGTAAACCTCACATGGTACGTGATAAAGATTGTGCCTCCATATTTTCAATGCATGAACAATGGCCGCCAATGCTAAGTCATGGACATGATAATTCTTCTCATGAATCTTTAACTGCCGATACGCGTATGCTATCACCCCGCCCTCTTGCATCAATACCGCTCCCAACCCAATACGGGAAGAATCACAATATATTGTGAAAGATCCTGAACCTGATCGTAATACCAATACCGGTGATGAAGTCAAGGTTGTCTTGAGCTTCTAGAAGCTCGCCTCAGACTCATCTGACCAATTAAATGGGGCACCCTTATGAGTCAGTTTCATCATCCGGGATGCTATAGACTAGAACCCCTCTACAAAACGAGTGTAGTATTCCGCCAAACCCAAGAAACTCATGATTTCCGTGGCTGAAGTGCGTCTAGACCATTTCTTATCTGACTCTATATTCTTAGAATCTACCTGAATACCCTCTGTTGAGACGACGTGACCCAAGAAAGCTATTGAATCTAACCTGAATTCACACTTTGAAAATTTTGCATACAACCGACTATCCCTCAAAGTCTCTAGTGCTACGCGAAGGTGTTGTTCATGCTCCTCTCGACTGCGGGAGTATATAAGAGTATCATCAATGAACACAATTACAAATGAATCCAGATAAGGCTTGAAAACTCAATTCATCAAATCCATAAAGGCTGCTGGGGCCTTAGTCAAGCCAAAAGACATCACCAAAAATTCATAGTGCCCATACCTTGTCCGAAAGGCTGTTTTAGGAACATTGGACACCCTAATCTCCAACTGAACGTAGCTCGATCTCAGATAAATGTTTGAAAACACACTGGCACCCTGAAGCTGATCAAATAAATCATAAATTCTCGGAAAAGGATACTTATTTTTTATAGTAACTTTATTCAACTGCCCGTAATCTATACACAATGCTCATCGATCCATCCTTGTTCTTACAATTAAAATCTATGCACCACAGGGCGAGACACTAGGCCTGGCGAAACCTTTATCAAGCAGGTCTTGCAACTGTTCTTTCCATTCTTTCAATTCTGGTGGGGCCATCGAGTATGGAGGAATATAAATGGGTTGAGTGCCCGGAGCAACATCAATACAAAAATCGACATCCCCGGCAGGTCTGCAGGAAACACTTCGGGAAACTCTCGAACAATAGGCGCTGTCTCTATGGAGGAGATCGCGACATTAGAATCACGAATATGAGCCAAATAAGAAAAACATCCTTTCTCAACCATGCGACGAGCCTTGGCTTAAGAAATCACTCTACTGGGAGAATGACCAGGAGTCCCTGTCCATTCTAACCGAGGCAATCCCAGCAAAGCTAAAGTAATTGATTTGGCGTGATAGTCCAAGATGGCATAATAAGGTGAAAACCAATCCATGCCAAATATGACATCAAAATTGACCATGTCAAGAAGCAAAAGGTCTACACTAGTTTAAAGACCCTCAATAACGACTACGCACGAATGATATACAGAATCTACAACAATAGCATCCCCCACCGGTGTAGACACATAAATAGGGAAACTCAAAGAATTGCGGGGCACAACCAAATACGAGGCAAAATAGGATGGCACATAAGAATAAGTAGACCCCGGATCAAACAAAACTGAAGCATCTTTATTACAAACTGAAATGCTACATGTGATAACTGCATCGGAGGACTCTACCTCGGGTCTAGCTGGAAATGCATATAATCGGGATTGGGCCCCAACACCCTGAACTGCGTCACCGGGAGGACCCCTGACAGGTGGTCCTCCACCTCTAATGGTCTGGCCACCACCTCTAGCGGGTTGGCCTCCACCTCTAGCATGCTCACCTCCACCTCTGACTACCTAACCCCTACCCTTGGCTGGCTGGGCAGGCGGTGCTGCAGCTGGTGCCGGAACTATAGCACGAGAATTCTGGTGCTGAGGCTGATTACCCAAAAATTTCGGACAAGATCTCCGAATGTGTCCATACTCACCACACTCATACAACCATTCTGATACTAAGGATGACCTTGACGAACCGACCGACCACGATAATAACTCTGAAAAAGAGGTGCTCTAATAGGGGCTGACTAATCAGAATAAGGCAAGTAAGAGCCACGACCACCCGAGGCACCATGGGACATCTGAAGTGCTGAATTAAATGACCTGGAAGAATGGCCTCTACCCTGAGTATCTCCGCCTCCAGACGAGGCACCGATGAATCTACCGGAATGACGAAGTCTCTTGTCTGACCCCTGACATCCCATGCCAATAACCATCTCAACTCTCCTGGCCATATTTGCCGCATCCTAGCCCTCAATAAATCTCCTAACCCTCTCTCTCTTAGATGGCAACAGAAGAATAGCATGCCGAGCAAAATCCACAAAACGATTCTCATACTAGGTAACTGTCATGCCGCCCTGCTGAGGACACTCAAACTGGTGACGCTTCTCTTATCTGGTAGTGATAGGAAAAAATTTCTCCAAAAAGAGGTGAGAAAACTGATCCCAAGTCAGAGCAGGCGACCCAGCTGGTCTATACAACAAATAATCTCTCCACCATTTCTTGGGGGAACCAGTCATCTGAAACACGGCGAAGTCGACCCCATTGGTCTCCAAAATACCCATATTACGAAGAAACTCATGACAACTATCTAGATATTCCTGAGGATCCTCTGAAGTAGCACCACTGAATTGAATAGGGAAAATCTTGATGAACCTGTCCAATCTCCACAAAGCATCGGAAGTCATAGCTGCCACCTCAGCAATCGGGGCTGCAACAACTGTCTGAACTACCCCAACTGGGTTGGCTGCTGTGGTCTGGATCTGAGGAGTAGTCTGATCAGGAGTGCGCCAGTCTGGGATACACACTCCATAACACTAATTAGACTAAAGCATCCTGATGTAACGGGGTAGAAATAAACCCCTCTGGAACCTGAGCTGGTCCAGCTGGAACGGTCTGAGCTGGATCCCCCCCATCAATCTCAATCTAGGGCTCCGTAGCTGGGGCTGCAGTATGAGCAGCGGGCTGAGTCCTGCCTCAGCCTCTGATGTGGCCTCGGCCTCTTCCCCTAGCTGCTGCTATAGGAAGATCGGATTGTTGGTCAGCAGAAGAAGAAGCACGTGTTCTCGCCATCTGCTAGAGGGTAGAAGAGTTCAATCAGTATTTGAGATACCAAGAATTGCACGACGGAGTAAAAATAAAAGATGAGCTTGTTCCTAACTTCATAGACTCTGAGAGATAAGTACAAACATCTCTGTACCGACCTATCAGACTCTATCGAGCTTGTTCGTGAATTGTGAGACCTATGAAACCTAGTGCTCTCATACCAACTTGTCACGACCCATTTCCCAATCCACGGGATCGTGATGGCGCCTAACACAATACTTGCTAGGCAATCCGATGTTAGAAATTTACTAACCATTTCCTTTTAAAGTTACCTAAACATAATAGAACAATTAAAAATAAATATGAATCTAATACTTCCCACAAAATAACTTCATCAATACTAATAAATATCGAAAATTAAGCCGCACCACGAACTAAATATATAACTATAAAACTACACCAGGTTCTGGTGTCACAATTCATGAACTACTAAAAATACTACAAAGAATGACTGAAAGAAGTATATATGTCTGTTTAGAGTGAAATAAAACAGTGTTTATAAAGTAAAGAGATGACTCCAATCTGCGGACGCCAGTAGATCTACCTCGTGTCTCCGAACGACAATGCGCAGCTACTAAGATCTCCTAACTATGGCCAGTACCTGGATCTGCACAAAAAGAGTGCAGAGTGTAGTATCAATACAACCGAACCCATATATTGAGTAAGTGTCGAGCCTAACCTCGACAAAGTAGTGACGAGGCTACGAAAGGGCTCTAATAAAATAACATGTAAACAATACATATAATAAAGCAAGAAAGAAACACTAATAATAAACTCGATAACCAGTAACTTGCAATAGAAAATAAAAAACAACTCGGATAACTCTTTTCAGATATAAATTATAATCAAATCCGCAAAATTTCAAAGTTTCAATTCAAATCACAATAAAAATCAGAGTATGAAATTTTTTTTAATAAAACCGGAGTTCTCAAAATCCTTATTTTTGAAAATCAGTAAAACGTAAATATTCTCCCTTATCGCTCCTTGTTGCGACACGCAACCCGCTCCCACCTGTCCACCCTTATTTCTCCTCCCTATATATAATTACCCTTATTTCTCCTGTTGCGGCATGCAACCCGATCCCACCTGTCCAACCTTATCACTCTTTGTTGTGGCATGCAACTTGCTCCCACCAGACATATCACATAAGTTTATTTATGAAAACTTTCACAATTCAGGCCAAGCCTTTCACAATATTTTTGTATCAACAATTGTAAACAGAAGCTGTAAAACTCATAAACTTCATATTCATTTCACGACAAAACCAACCGGAATTTATATACATATCGTAACACTGATATCCAACTCAATCCTTATGTAATCTAACAAAACCAAGAGAACAGCCAACACTTCCGAAGTACTTGAAACAATACTTAACAATAAGTTAACGAATCCAAATAGGCATATAAACATCAATGATCCTGAACAATTAAGCGTCGAAGCAAATAATTGGAAATCGGGGAAGGGACTATGTTCAACTATAATCTAGTGGTGCATAGATACTCGTCACCTCACCTATACACCACACACATGCAAATTCACATACCATTTAAGTGGGGATTCCTATTCCCTCAAGTCAAGGTTAAACAAAGCACTTACCTCACTTTCGAAGGCCACTCATTGCTCAATTACCACTTTTCCTTTCGAATTTGCCTTTAACCCGCTCGAATATAATCATAATTAGTTTAATATAATTAATTTATGCTAAAGGAACTAAATTTACTGAAAAAATCATTATTTTCCTATGTTTTCTAGAAAAAAGTTAAAACTCGAACCCTGACGCGCTTGGTCCAAACTCGGGATTCACACCAAATTACGTTTACCCATTCACACTCGAGCCCGAATATGAAATTAGTTTCGAAATCCGACCCCAATTCGAGGTTAAAATTTGATTTTTACAAACTTCCCTAATTCTACCCAAACCCTCAATTTCTACCATGAAAATTCTTTTAATTTTTGATTGAAAATTGATGAAACACATTGAGTAATTCAAAGGAAAGAGTTAATGAAACCTTACCTATGATTTTGGAAGAAAAGCCTTGAGAAACAGCCCTAGTTCTTCTACCCTTGTGAAAAAAAGAAGAAAAAGGCTTGAGTTCTAATTAATATGAACACACTGCCCGACCCTCGCACCTGCGGTGCTTGGGTCGCACCTGTGATATCGCACCTGCGGCTCAAGGCTTGCAGGTGCGGGCACACCAGCACAGCTATGTGTTTAACCAAAGAATTAGACCGTTTGACTAAAGCTTATTTTCAAGATGAATACGGGTTACTGATAATCAAGATAATGGAGAAAAATGAATAATAGACAATATTGCAGAAATATAAACGATCGAAGTTGATTGTATTCGAGAATCAGATGCCTTTAGAAGCTGTATTCCCCTCCTTTATGTAGGAGATTCTTACAATGTAGGACTCTTGCTATGGTTACTCATTAATGACTAATTATGACATTAATGAGGCGTTACAAAGGATAACGGTAATTGACGTTCGGTTACATAACGTTCGATTAATCAATTGTGGGTCCTTGAGTCTGCCCATAGCTTTTTCTAGATTCATTATGACCATTCCTCTCTCCCGTTTTGATCAAGTTGAGTTTCCCGTGGCTGATAAGTTCGTGGGTTTAATGAACCGTGCCTATTTTTACCGTACATCTTCAAAGAATCACAACCAGCTGTCGTGTTTTCCTGTGTCCACGTGAGTGGCTGAGTTGTCAAAATATGGCTTACGTGTGAAACTTTTTTTACCAATACAGATAGTCCCTCCACTTACCATATATTTAACGATTAATATTTGGTAAGTGGATATTCATTTATCGAGGGAATATTTTTCCGCCGCTTTCCCTTGAATCATTGTATCCTTCTCTGCACCATAGGCATCGTTTGTCACTTAATTTAATGCTCATACCATGTGTCCTTTTCGAATTAGTTCTGCATTTACTCGGCACCTTTTCGGGCTTTTTGCGGTTGTGCCAGTCTTGAAGTGACATCTATAATTATGACTTTTCATCATTATTTTCCTTTTACTTCATGTTTGACGGTTGTCTTCAAGTATAAATACATGTTTTCTTTTCTTTGCTTCCACGAAACACTTTTCTAACTTTGTCTTTTGTAAAGAACTTTCTTCTTTGCCTTTGTAAACATGTCTTCTTCAAACCAACCTCAAAGACTAATAGATACTGAAAGTTTAGCGCCATCTTCTGCTCCGACTAAGAGTCGGAGGGGTGGTAGACTTAGCAGTCTAGGATCCACTCCTTCGAGGGGCTTCTCTTCTTCTCAGATAGCTCCTCCTCCTTCCACTAGATCTCTAGTTTCTCCGAGATTTAGGGTTTCTCAGTCTTTTTCTAGAGGTAGAGGTGAACGACTTCGCGAACCTGAAGTCGATGAAATTGTCCTTGCTGAGTTTGTTTTTGCTAGGGATAGTCAAGTTCTTGTAGATCAATCTTCTTCTCTTGATAGTGTCGAAAGATATCCAACCCTTATAATTGAGGGTCAGATTTCCCTTGTTAGGAGGGAGTGCTTTTGGAAGTCTGACTTTCCTGTCTATATTCCAAAAGGTAATCAAAGAATAACGTCTTACAAGACGGGACATTCTTTTGTTTATACATATCCTTTCACTTTAGGGTTTAGACCCCCAATTATAATTGAGTTTTACCCTTTTTGCAATATCTTCTTAGAACAAGTTGGCCCGCTTGTGTGGCGAGTTGTCGCATGTCTTAGGAGTTTGGCTTTTTTAGCCTCGGTTCCTTTTACCTTCAACCATCTTATACACCTCTACTCTCCTACCTTATTTCGTGAAGGGGTTTTTACTCTGACTGCTAGAAGAAAAAGAGTGCCGGTAACCCCCGGAGATGATAAGGATAGGGGCTGGTACCTCCGGTATGTTGATGTACCCACTTTTGATTTAGTGGGTGAAGAAAATCTGCCCTTCCATGAGAAGTGGAATCACGCACGTGAGTATGGTTTAGGTCACATTTACTTTTTCTTGTTTTAACTTGAGATATTTTATTAACACCGTATCTATTTTTTCTTCTCTCAGCAATCATGAATACTGTTGAGAATGTCTCCGGTATTCATGATTAGGTAGAAAAATTGTTATCTGTTGCTCCTTCGGAAGAGAGATCTTGGAAGTACCTCGCTGGGAGGTACAGTTGGCAAATAAAGACCTACGGTAAGTGAAGCTTTTGTTGTTGCTTCTTTCCTTACTCGAGTCTCTCTTTTTTTGTCGTTTAACTTTTTTATCTTTTTGATAGGGTTCTCTGCTCATGGGGTGTCTGCTTCATCTAAGATTCCCTTGGCTCAAGCCTAGGAAATTATTGTTGGTTCATCTTCCTCGAAGAGGAAAATTAGTGAGTCTCGTTCCGTAGAAGAAGAAGAAGATGGTGCTTTAGTGCACAGGCCACGGAGAAGGCAAATTGGTTTAGATGATGAGCTTACAACCTTAACCTTTCCTTCCGTGTCTATGATTGAGCCCCCTGTCCTTGATGATGTTTCACATTCCCCTATTCATGAGGGTGTTGATCTTTCTCCTGACGACGTCCCTCTAGCTGCTGTCTTTCCTGCTTCTTTGAAAGAAGCTGTTTCGTCTGTTCCTTTGGCTATTTCGACTTTTCCTGTGCCTGCTGCTTTTCCCTGCTTCTCCAGATTTTCAACTCCTTGTGCCTGCTGCTTTACCCGTGGCTTCTCCAGCTCCTCAACCTTCTGTGCATGTTCATGTTCCATCTCTGCCTGCTTCCATGCCTTCCATTAGGGAAGTAGGGTCTTCCAGCAGAGAGATGCGACCGGTGGTAATAGAGGTTCCAACTGAGGGAAACCTTTTCAAGAAGACGGGTGAGCTCGAAGTGTGGCTCAAGCCTTTGATAGGTCCCTCTGAGAAAGCAAAGATAGCCAGCCACGGTGCTCTTACATGGGCCAATGAGGTCGTGCATACTTCTTTGAAGGTAGGATGCAAGTTATCCTCTTGCACTCTGTATATGAAATTTACCATATCTGACTGGTTTATTTCTTGTAGATTAATTTTATAGTCATGGAGCTTATGAATAGGAATTTTAAACACGGACCAAGAGACAAGAGAGTTACAGGCCGATGTTGATAATTGGAGAGCATAGTATGATAGCTTAAGGATTGACATGGATGCTTTAGAAGAGGAAATGAGTACCTTGAAGCGGCATATGAGACTCATGGCAGCAGATATAGCAGTGGAGAGGGCTTCTTGTAGTCAAGCTGATAAAGATACGAGTGTTCTGGAGTCTTCATTCGCGGAGCAGCTGTCCCGTGCTTCAGAGGAGATTAGAGACTTGAAGAACTTGTTGGGGAAAAAGGAGGAATACCCAGACGAGCTCGTGCAATCACTCACTCGTACTCAAGAAGATCTTCGTAGGGCTTTAGACAAAGCTCAAACTTTAGAGGAGTGGATTGTTCCATTAAGGGCTGCCCATGAAGCTGCGGAGGTAGAGAAGGACGGGTTGAGAGCTGAGCTTCAAGTGTGGGCAAAGGATTATGAAGATTTTGAAGAGGTGGCTGATGTCGATGTAAGCTGGGCGTATATGAATTGTCGCCTTGACACATTGATGGAGATGAGTCAAGAGGATTTTGACCCTTAGTGCTGAAATAGCCAAAACTAAGAAAACCATGGAGAAGGCTCAACAGGATCATAACCTCTCTTCACTTGATAGTGAGATTCTAGACGCTCATGCCTCTTCATCCCCAGTTGGTCCCGCTCCTTCTGCCACATAGTCAACCCCTCTCTTGAAAAGATTTAGTTGGTTATCCCTTTTTTTTATTTTTATTTGTATCAATTGGTGGTTAAACCCAGTACCATCCGGGGTAAATTTGGATTTCCTTTAAGTCCCCAAATGACAACTTAGGGGCACCACAATATACATATAAAAAATTTATACGGCTAAGTATAAGTTAATACTTAGTTTTAGTCATTTTAATATATAAATGTTAGTTCGACATTTGTTGAGTTTATGTTTTACTCTTTAAGTCTTTTGCACCCTTCATTTTTCGAGGTTTTAATTTTACCTTCGAGTTTTACATGTGGAATGCTTTAGACTACTCGTACCTTTTTTATAATAGGCATGGTGTCATATTAAATGTGCGCCGTTTTGTAATAGGCATAATTTATGGAAGAGGGCCCTTTATAATTGACATGAAGAAGACGTCTCAACTTCATGATAATGCAATAGAGTGATAGGAATTTTACACATGTTTAAGAATGTTTCCAAGGAAAATAGGAATTTTACACATGTTTAAGAATGTTTCGAAGGAAAGTTTTTTGTTTGAACTTCCATGACATTTTACATGTGTTTGATTATCGTCTAAAACTCACGTTTGCAACTGTTTTTGTTTAACAGATTTGATATACTCTTGTATTTCGTAATTTTTTTTCATAGGAAACAATTTTTCGAGATTAATACAAGGAAACAACTGTTTTTTATAGTAACAAATTTTATAAATATTGGGGTTTTTACCCGTAACTTTTTTGAAAACAGTTTTCTAATAAGTACGAGGGAAATATTATCTTATTTGTAATTGTTTTATTTGATAACAGTTTCTTGAACAAATACAAGGATTTATATCTTTCATCCATAACTGTTTTATTTGAGAACATTGTTTTTAAATGAGTACATTGATGATGATCTTTTACCCCTAATTGTTTTTGTTATAACAGCTTTGAATAAAGATGTACATTTTTTTCTCGTGACTAATATTTTGCCTTTCAACCTGAATATGTTCAAAGGTTTTGCTTTTTGCATTAGGCTTTGTACTTGGATGGCTCTTTTGATTTCTTTCGATTCTGCTCGTGTCACTTGTCTCGTTGGGTAGATGGTTCTTCAGGCTCGAGCTTTTGACTTTTTGATAGTATTCTTTGCTTTGTCATAGCCTTCCATACTGTATAGTCCCCCAAGTGTTTGAGCTTTAAAGAATGAAATCTCGAGCACTTGATTATTCCTTCCTTGTGGTCCTTTTCCTGAAAAGGAAAAACATTCCGGACTCGAAGGTATATAGTTTTTTAGATGATGACTACTTAACCCTTTTAAAACGTCCATCAGAAAGTGTAACCCTAGACCGAGAATTGTGTTATTTCCTCGCGTCTTTGCAGGTCTAATATCATCATCTGGCGATGGGTTAGCTTTTTGCCTATCATCTAAAAAAGTTAGTAAAATTTTTAAATGTTCAAAATAAAATCGAATGTGTGATACCTGACGGTGGGTATTTATTTCTTTTAGAAGCAATACTTCTTTAGATGCACAGCGTTCCAACTTGTTGGTAGAACTCTATCGTCCATAGCTTCCAACTCATAGGCGCCTTTCCCAGCTATGCCTCAGATTTCGTAAGGCCCTTCCCAGTTTGGATTTAGCTTTCCTGCACCTGCTTCTTTTGTTGATTGAAAGACTTTTTTTAGGACGAAGTCCCTAATTTTAATGTACCTAAGATGAGCTTTACGGTTGTAATAACGCTCTATGATTTGTTTTTGAACTTCCATCCGTATCAATGTTACTTTTCTCCGTAGTTCGAGCAAGTCTAGGTTGGTCCTTAATTTGTCGTCATTTTCACCTTCCATGGTTGTTGAGAACCTTATGCTTGGTTCGTCAATCTCCACGGGTATTAAGGCTTCTGAGCCATAAACAAGTGTGAATGGAGTTTCTCTCGTGGCTATCTTCAAAGTTGTTCTGTATGCCCATAGTACCGCTGGTAACTCTTCAGGCCAATTTCCTTTGGCTTTATCCAGCCGCTTGTTTAGATTGTTGACAATTACCTTATTCGTTGACTCAGTTTGAACATTAGCCACGGGGTGGTACGGCGTTGAAGTGATCCTCTTGATTTGCCAACTTTCGAAGAATTCTGTGATTTGCGAGCCTATGAATTGTAGGCCATTATCACACACGATTTGCTTTGGTATTCCAAATCGGCATATTATGTTTCTCCATAAGAAGCTTTTAACTTCCTTTTCTCGCACTTGTTAGAACGATTTTTCGTCTACCTATTTTGTAAAATAGTCGGTTAGTATGAGTAAAAACCGTACCTGTCCTTTAGCTGTGGGAAGAGGTCCCACTATGTCCATACCCCATTTCATGATAGGCCATGGGGATATTATTGGATGTAATAATTCCGCTGGTCGATGCATGTTATTGGCAAACCTTTGGCATCTGTCACATTTGGATATGAAATTCTCGGCTTCCTCTTCCATCTTAGGCCAATGCTATCCGACTATGATTAGTGTTTTCACTAAGGATCTCACCCCTGAGTGATTTCCACAGTTTCCTTCGTGGACTTCTTTCATCACAAATTCCGTTTGGTTAGGTCCGAGGCATTTAGCCAAGGGTCCTCCGAACATCTTGTGATAAATTCAGTTGCGAATAAGGCAGTACCGTGCAGCTTTGCGGCGAAGTGCTTGAGTTGCTTTCCTGTTTTCAAGTACGGTGCCATTCTATAAAAAATTAAGAATTTCGTTTCTCTAGTCCCAGGCTAGGTTTTTGAAAGTTACCTCATTCCTATCCTGGTCTATTATTGCATTAAATAGTTGAACGACAATTGTATTGTCTTTGTTCGTTACTTATGTGACTGCTGCGAGGTTAGCTAATGCATCTCCTTCTGTATTTTCATCTCTAGGTATTTGCATTTCCTTCCATGTTTTGAATTGTCTCACGAGCTCTCGTGCTTTTTCAAGATACTGTTGCATTCTAGTCTCTCGCGCGATGTAAGTCCCCTGTATCTGATTACTACCAATTGGGAGTCGATGTTGATCACAATTTTCTCGATTGAGAGCTCTCGTGCGAGTTCAAGCCCTGCAATAACACCTTCGTACTCTGCTTCATTGTTAGTGATAGGATAACACTTTATAGCTTGCCGTGTCTTTTCACCCATGGGTGATATCAATACGATGCCTAAGCCGGTGCCTTTTTATATTTGAAGAACCATCGGTGAACAAGGTCCATAGGCCTGGATTAACACCATTAAAGAGTTGTAACTCTTTTTCTACTTCATCTACAATGCTATTACTAAAGTCAGCAAAAAAATAAGCTAGTATTTTGAGACTTAATTGCAGTCCTAGGATGATAGATTATTTCATGCTCACTTAATTCTATGGCCCACTTGGCTAATCATCCTGACAATTCCTGTTTATGCAGAATATTTCATAAAGGATATGAGGTCACAACGGTGATTGGGTGGCAATATGGTCGTAATTTTCTAGATGTCATTATTAAAGCTAAGGTTAACTTTTCCATATGTGGATATCTAGTCTCAGCATCTAGCAAAGTTTTAATTACATAATAGACATGTGATTGTCTACCTTTCTATTCTCTTACCAATACTACACTTACAGCAATTTCTGAGACAGCCAGGTAGATGTACAATTTTTCCCTTTCTTTTTGATTTGAAAGCAGTGGTGGTTTCGATGGATAAATCTTCAGGTTCTTGAGGGCTTGCTAACATTCTTCAGTCCATTCAAACTGATTTTGCTTTTTTAGAGCTGAGAAAAATATAAAACCTTTTTCGGAAGAGTTAGAAATAAACCTACCCAAAGATGTTATTCTCCCTGTCAGTCTTTGAAATTCCTTTTTATTTGTTAAAATATTAGGTATTCCCTCTATAGCTTTAATTTGAGTGGCATTTACCTCTACTCCTCTGTTTGACACAAGGAAACCAAAATATTTACCTGATTGCACTCCAAAAGCGTATTTCTTTGGATTTAACTTCATATTATACCTGCGTAGAATATCAAAAGTAGTAGAAAGGTGCTGGAAATGATCTTCCGCCTGTGTTGACTTTACCAGCATGTCATCAATGTAAACCTCCATCATTTTTTCCAGATGTTCGTGGAACATCTTGGTCACTATCCTTTGATAGGTGGATTCAGCAGTTTTTAGGCCAAAAGGCATGACTTTATAACAATAAGTCCCCATGTTCGTGATAAAGGAGGTTTTTTCCTCGTCTAAAGGATCCATTTTAATCTGATTATAACCAGAATATTCATCTAGAAAGCTTAATAGTTCATGACCTGCGGTGACATCAATCATTTTATCTATATGAGGCAATGAGAATGAATCTTTGGGGCATGGTTTGTTTAAATCAGTATAATCTACGCATACCCTCCACTTGCCATTCTTTTTAGGTACTACCACGGTGTTTGCTAGCCAGTTAGGGTATGTTACCTCTCGTATCGAACCAATCCTCAAGAGTTTTTGTACCTCTTTGTTGATCACTTGGTTCTTGAATGGTCCTTGCTTTCTTTTCTTCAGCTTAACAGGTATGAATGATAGATCTTCATTTAGTTTATGATTTATCACTTATGATGGAATGCCTGTCATATCTGAGTGGGACCATGCAAAGAAATCTACCTTAGCCTTTAAATAATCAATTAACTTACCTCTTCGAGCGGGGCCTAGCCTCGTGCCTATATACACTTTCTGCTCAGGCTTTTGTTTAGATAATGGAACAGCTACGAGCTCCTCCGTAGTTTTTTTGATGTGCTCATCTTCCTCGGTTCACGAATGACGTTCGGTCTAGAATCTGTTTCGATGTGGTATAGTATACCTTCCGTGGTAACTTTTCCTTCTCGTAAGTATTTTCTTTCGTACCTGTTTCAGAAATAATACCTTCCGTACCTATTTGGGTAGTAATTTCTTCCATTCTTGTTTGGGATGTGTTACCTGCTTTGGAAATTCCCTTATCTCGTAATTCTTTCACCTTTATTTTCTTGTTGTAGTGTACCACAGAGTTTATATTTCTTGCGGTCTGGTACTCTCCTTTGATTTTTTGAATCCCCCATTCAGAGGGAAATTTAATTATCTGACGCAACGTGGAGGGTATCACTTTCATGTCGTGGATCCATGGCCTTCCGATGATCACATTATAAGCCATGTCAGTATCAATGACTCGGAACTTGATACTTTTGATCACCCCCTCAACATAAGTGCTAAGCTCAATTTCTCCTTATGTTATAACCATAGAGTTATCAAACCCTGATATGGCTCGTGCTTTTGGAATTACCTGATTCGCCAGTAGCATTTCTTCCACGACTCTTAGAAAAATGATAATGATTGAACTGCCTAGATTAATCAACACTATTTTTACGTCAGTGTCATGAATAAGTAAAGATATTACCAGAGCATCATTGTGCGGACGCATTAATCCACTGATATTTGCATCATCTAAGGTTATATCGTCTTCTCCACGAGCCCGTTTTCCATATGTAATTGTGAACTTTGTGGTTGTTTTGCAAATCACTCTGTTTACTTCTTCACCCCCGTGTATTACGTTAATGGTTCGTTTTGGAGAATGAGTCTTTGGGGGCTCCTTCTCGTTCCTCATATATGCCTGTTTACCTTTATCACTAAACAATTCAGTTAAATAGCCATGTTTTAACAAATTTTCTACTTCACCTTGTAAAAATCTGCAATCCGTAGTTTTGTGCCCATGATCGTTGTGAAATTCACACTAGTGATCTGGGTTTATCTACTTGGATTTGACCGCATCTCTTTGGGCCACTTATACCTGTCTTCCATGTTCCTCAATATTGAGACAAGTTCAATAGTACTTACATTAAAGGTATGATCCCCAATTTGAGTACTAACTCTAGGTCGTTCATCTCGATCTTTTATGGACCTAGACGAGGATGAGACTACGTCTCTTCCTTGTGTTCTATAGTCCGACCTAGTGTTTTCAAACCTGGGGCGGATATCGCGTCCCGAGGGTCCTATGTAAGGATCGTACCTATTTTTACCTGATATTCTATCTGATTCAGGACGTCTTGATCTAGAATGATCTTCATCTCTCGAACGAGCAATGATATCTTCTTATATTCTGAGTTTAGTACTGTACCTGTTATATACATCATTCCATGTTGTAGTGGAGAATTCTCTTAGACTCTCCTTAAGTCGCCTCGTGGCTACTGAGCTTTTATCGTTCAGGTTGCTTGCAAATGCCATGGCTGCCTGATTATCAGGCACCCTGGGTATTTGCATTATTTCTCGTTGGAACCTGTCTACAAACTCATGGAGNGTGTCTCCTTGTTTTATTTTGAATATGTCTTCCATTCTCTTCTCAACTTTTTGTGCACCAGAGTGTGCTTTTATAAACGAATCTGCAAGCTCAGCAAAAGAGTCAATAGAATTTTCAGGGAGAAGAGAATACCAGGTTAGGGCCCCTTTGGTAAGTGTTTCCCCAAATTTTTTGACAAGGACTGATTCAATCTCTTGTTTCGTTAAGTCGTTGCCTTTTACCCCAGTAGTGAAAACAGTCACATGGTCGCGTGGGTCAGTTGTTCCATCATATTTAGGAACGTCAGGCATTTTAAACTTCTTGGGTATAGGCAAGGGTGCCTCACTTGGCTTCCAAGGTTGTTGAGAATATCTATCAAAATCGATGCCTTTGATGATAGGTGGTACTCCAGGAATTTGTTCGATGCGATCATTCTGCTCCTTCATCTGTTTCTGCATAGTTAGCAGTAAATTTTGTAATTCTGAGTTATTAGATATACCTGATCTTGTTTCGAGAGATTAATTAGGAGTATCTCCTCTTCCTGAGTTTGCCAACCCAGATTGAGGATTTTCCATAGTGATGGTATTATTGGGGGGTGGCTTCGGCGGTGTAGGTAACGCTGCCGGTAACCCTCTCGCAAATTCTTGCAAACTTGGCTCACATACTCTGCAATCATTTGTTGTACACGATCTTGTTCCACAGTTTGATCATTATCACCATTGTTGTTATTGGATCTTTCTGGGGATTGTTCCCTCGAACCACGTGGGGTTCCTGAAGGCGATGGAACTGGGGTTCCACTCCTTTGCTGGTTGTTGTCGTTGGAGTTTGACATAATTCAGAGGATATCACTTGAAAAGTAAACAAAGATTATCAGATTCCCAGTAACGGAACCAATTTTCTTAACCAAAGAATTAGACCCTTTGACTAAATATTATTTTCAAAATGAATACGGGTCACTGATAATCAAGATAATGGAGAAAAATGAATAATAGACAATATTGCAGAAATATAGAAGATCAAACTTGATTGTATTCGAGAATCAGATGCCTTTAGAAGTTGTATTCCCTTCCTTTATGTAGGAGATTCTCACAACGTACAAATCTTGCTATGGTTACTCATTAATGACTAATTATGACATTAGTGAGGCGTTACAAAGGATAACGGTAATTGAGGTTCGGTTACATAACGTTAGAGTAATCAATTGTGGGTCCTTGAATCTGCCCATAGCTTTGTCTAGATTCATTCTGACCGTGCCTCTCTCTCGTGGTTTATTGAACCGGCCTCTTTGTACCGTACCTCTTCAAAAGCTGGCTTACGTGTGAAACTTTATTTTACCAATACACTATGACACCAGATTTTACAAGTTCAAAACATCCCAAAGCCTACCCGAAACTCACCCGAACCCTCAAGGCTCTAAACCAATTATGCAAGTAAGTCTAAAAATATCATACGGACTTTCTCATGCGATCAAATCACAAAAATAACATCAAAAACAATGAATTTAATCCTCAAAACTCATGATTTTTCTCAAGAGCACTTCAATTTCACTATTTCTCAACCGGATGTCAGAATCACATCAAATAAACTCCGATTCTTACCAAATTTCATAGATAGGATGTAAACATCTTAACAAACTAGTATCGAGCTCCTAAACTAAAATACAGGCCTAATACCAACGGTTTCAAACATTAATTCATTTCATTATTTCATTGAAAATACAGAAAAATAATTTTCTTTAAAAATTGATTTCTAAGGCTAGGGACCTCAGAATTCAATTTCGGGCATACGCCCAAGTCCCATATTTTACTGCGGACCTCCCGGGATCGTCAGAACACATATCCCGGTACGTTTACTAAAAATGTCAAACAAAGTCAAATAAAATCGAATTTTAAATTCCAAAAATTTCTATTTCTCATAATTTCAAAAAAAATTTGATTTCACGCCCGAAATGCGCATGCAAACCGAGGTAATTAAAATTATTCTTTTTAGACTAATGAGCCTGGGATGCAGTCTTAATTTATAAAATGATCCTTTGGATCATCACATGTAAGTGATCAAGTTGACTACGCAACTCGTCTCTCCTAGTGAGTGCGATGAACTTTAATAGAAAGAGAGTCAAAATTTGAGTTCAAGTAAGAGGAAGTGACCCTATTGACCTGCTCTCCTCATAGGTATGCAACCACCTCTGGGATATCCCTCTGAACTGAAAAGTAGTGAAATTAACTCCATTGGACTCCAGAAGATGCAAATTGTGCAAAATCTCATGACACCTATCCAAGAAATAGTGAGCATCCGATGTGGGATCACCATTAAAACATGGAGGATCTAACTTCTAGAATTGATCCATCCACTTTTTCTCACCAACATACATAGTAGGCCTAACCTCCGGCCTAACTGAAGCAACAGGATGAAGTAACCCAACTGGTGGAAGAGCTAGAACTCTCAGATTTTTCAAACATAGTAGTGGCCTGCTCTAGAGTATGAGTAGATGGTGTCTGGGCTCCTCCTCCAGCCTAAAAGTAGTTGGGACTGCGGGAATCATCTCGTCCTGTGCCAAACACTCGAAATAGCTAACAATCCGAACCATGGTGTCTTGAAGCACTAGAGTAATAATGCAACCGTTAGGAACTAAAGTTGTTTCTGATGGAATGACTTAATTTAGAACCTGATCCCCTACTGGAGCTATGTGTGGCTCCTCAGAAGCGGCTCTAGCATGAGCACTAGTATGTGCAGGTGCTCAACTCTTGCAGGTTCTACCGTACATGTTTTGGCCTCAGCTCAAGACCTACCCCAACCTCTGCCTCTCCTGGTTCCAGATTGGGGTATTGGCTTCTTCTCGGTGATGATTTACGCATATGTTCTCGCCATCTGTGAGAGAATAGATGAGTAAAGACTCAAAGTTTAGGTTGTAACAAAGTCACACAACAAAGAAAGAAAGAAAATGATGCTTCCTAAATGTCCCATATCTTTTCGAAGATAGGTGTAGACGTATCCATACTGATTTTTAATGACATTACTAGACATGATCATGACCCGTAGAGCCTATGAACACAAAGCTCTAATACCAACTTTTTCATGACACAAATCCACCAATAGTCGTGATGACACATAATCTATCCCACTAGGTAAGCTAACACCCAAAATCAACAAAACAAGTCAAATACATGATAAATATTTGTCATGGTATAAGAAAAACATAACAAGTCTCTCAACATTAACCCCAAAGCTGAAAATACTACAACAAGCTCCCAAAACTTGGTAGTACGAATTGATGAGCTACTAAGATGATATTCAACTAAGTCTCATAATACAGAAGTAAGATTAGAATAAGAAAATGGTAAGTAAGATAGAAGAGAACTCCATAAGTAATGAATCCAAGAGCAACAGCTTACTAGGAAGTCTCCAATCAAGCTCCTAGGCTTCTTCTAAGTAACACTAAGACCAACACAAGGATCTAAATAAAAATATGCAGAAGTGTAGTATGAGTACAAAAATAATGTGTACTTATTAAGTATCAAGACTAACCTCGGTGAAGTAGTGGCGATACGAAAGTCATATGATATTCACTAACAAAATACATGCACAATTCATGCATATAAACAACAAGGCATTTGAAAAACGATACAATACCATCGGAGAATGTACCATGAAATTGAGATTTATACATGAATCATCCTATCTCGCCTATCAAGTCCTATGCATATAACAGAGGCATCAAGTAACATATATAGATTATATGAATAGCAAACATATAGAATGCATGATATGGTATAGACCTACTTAAGTAATCAAAACATTCACCTTTACATCCAACTCATAAACCAATACAATTATCATCAATACCATTATAAATTCATAATCTAACACCCATGTGTGTGTTACATACTCTACGTGTATGCCATTAAGAGAGAAACATGGGAGTGAGATGCTAGGGAGATGGATATGTATCCACACGTTGCACAGAAACTAATCATGCCTTAACATATAGATATCGCAATCACGGAATGCCATAAACCATTGTTCCATAACAATACAAATATGCTCATTATGACCCAAAGTGTCATATGTATATCGATCTCTATAAAGATCTTCATATCTTATGATATATGCACATGCTCAAAATATAACCAATAAGATGCATACAGACATAATAAATAAATATACATATGTGTTTTCATGACATAAAGCATTATTATAACGACTGATCTCGTCATTTTGAGCTTTAGCATTTCCGTTTGGCGGTTGGAGTATTTGAGTAGCTTAATATGATGTAATAAATTGGTAGATGGTTGGTTTTGATTTCTCAATGTTCGAGATTGATTTGATAGAATGATTCTCAATTTGGAAGTCTTAAGTTGGAAGAATTGACCAATGTTGACTTTTGAGTAAACGGCATCAAAATCAAGATTTGGTGGTTTAATAGCTTCATATGGTATTGGACTTGGATATATATTTGGATGTTCTTAGAAAGTTTTGAATTTATTTGTGGAAAGGTATTTGAAGAATTGGAGAGTTCATAGGTTTGACCAGGAGTTGGCTTTGGTGTTACAAACTCCTATTGTGGTTTTGAGACCTTGGACAGGTCCTGATGGATGATATGAACTTGTGTGCAAAGTTTTATTGTTCTCCCAAATGTGTAGTTGTGATACATACGTAGTCGGCAAAGTTTGATTGTTCTCTGAAATGTGTAGTTGTGATATATAAGTAGTCAGCGAAGTTTGAATGTTTAAAACTTAAGAGATGGGTTTGATCTTCTATTCTTTGTTTTGATATTATTATTCATGTTTCGAAACTTTGAATAAGTTATAATGAGGTGTTTGTACTTGTTGGTATGACTGGAGGAGGACTTGAGGGGTTCGGGTATGTTTTGGTTGAATGGTAGAGAGACTAATTAAGTTAAGGATTTAGACTTTGACCACTGTCAATATCGAGTCAAGACAAACTCTTTTTGGTGTTTGAGTGCCCGAGAAGGTTCAAAGCATGTTCTATGATTGAAATGAATACTGTGTCTGGGAGATTCCAGATGACTTTCGTAGTGGTTTTTGGACCATTCCGGTTAAGATTGGGGATTGCCGGTCCTACTACTTTCCAATTGCTAACTTTTCGTAGCATTTGCGTACCTTGCATTTTCAAGCTTCTATTCGCAATTGCGGACTTCTCCATATTGAATAAATGCGACATCTCCAGCTGGTTTATTAATTGGAACTTTGGGATTTTAGCTCATTATGTCATAGTTTGAACTCTAGACTTGGAGAAGTGCAATTTTTCATGAAATATTTTCATATAAGTCAAGAGGGTTATGAGTCATTGAGTTTTGGTATTGATTTAGAATTTCGGTCACGTGGGCCCATGTTGACATTTTGGAAACTGATCAAAGACAGAAACATTATTGACTAGGATTACTTTCTATTGCGTTGGTTGACTTCTTTGAATGATGTTTGGCTTGGATTTTTGTGACTAGTTTTTGATGCGATTCTAGGTTGAACTTAAGCCGGATGAGGTAAGTGTCTTTCCTAGATTTGGTTCGAGGGAATTTTTTGTAATAAAAATGTTAGTCACTACATGTGGGGGCGATGTATATGCAAGGTGACGAGCGTATATGCATGTTCCATGATTATTCGTTCTTGGGGGTAGATACTAGATTACTTTATGCCTTGTTTGGTTGTGTGATCTACATTTTTTGTGGTTTACTTGATTGAATGACCTCGAGAACACTATGAGCCATGCTAGAGTTAAATGTTTAGGTTTATGATACCTTACTTTGCGCATGATGAATTATTCTTGAGATTGTTGTTATACTTGATTTAGACATAGTCACACGTATATTATGAACACACATACCTACTCTTTATTCTTGTGTAATTCCTTAAATTTTAGTATGACTACTTCAGTATCCTTACCCATATTAAAGACTATGATTTGGCTTCTGATGCTTAATTGGGCATGATCAGTATTTGGACAAACGATTACATGTTGGATCTGTCGTCATACGTACAAAAAGGCATACATCCTACCTAAGGATTGCCTTTGTATACATGCATACACCCATCCATGGTTATCTCTCTGTCCATGTGGATTATATATGCTTATCTCTTATTTATATGCATACATTCTTACATATGCTTAACGAATATTGATTGAGGTTATGGCATGAGGTTTCTGCCATGTGGATATTTTTTATATTTTTATGTTGATATTGAATTGGCACGAGATTTTTGTCATGCAATGACTATGATGTGAAATTATTTGGCATGAGGTCTTTGTAGTGCGGTTGATATCATTATGGCACATGAGTTGCTCGTGCAGCGTGTGGATAAGAATCCATCCATGTAGGTTACCCTCTCATGTTTCTCTCTTGATGGCGTACACACATGTGGTGAGAAACCGATGGGTTTCTAGTTGACGTGGGCTATGAGAAACTTAATTGTGGTTGGACTTTGCAACTCTTCTCTATTTGAAAACTCCTTGGACGTATACATGATTTTACTGCATATCTTCTCTATAAGCTGTCTTCGGAAAGTATACAGGCCTTTTATGAATATCTTCTATATGCACTCGATGAAAGAGTCACGGTATCTCTATATGTTAGTCCGTGTAACTTGACTTGTTTATTCATGCATATCCTATCTATATGAAATTGTTGATGATTTAATTTATATTTCATGCATATCTTCTTTATATGCAGTTGTTGAAGGCTTATTTGATATTCAAATGCATAACTCCTCTATATGTTGATATGTAGTTGGTTTACGATTCTTGTGCATATCTTCTCTATATGCACCGATGGACTTATATGTACTTCATGCTTCGTTGTTGGTACTATTGTTGGGTACATGTATATTCTATTGAGCTACAGGTTAAGTAAATTGAGTATCTTATGACTTGAAAACCTTGTCACTACTTCACTGATGTTAGTCTTGATACTTACTGAGTAATGGGGCCAGTTGTACTCATACTACACTGCACCTTGTGTGTGTATCTTGGAGTTTGAGCTGTTGTGGATGACAAAGGCTAGCATTGAAGTTATACCAACGTTCCAGGTACAAGCTACCACTTGTTCATGGTAGTTTAGGATTTGTACTTTTGTTTATTTATATCCAAATAGATATTGTATTTTCTTTGTACAAGCATTGTAAATTAAATTTGTGGCTCATGACTTGTACTAGAAATCCTTGGGATATTTATATGATTTGTTTCCATCTTATTTATTGTTTATTGATGATCTTTCATTTTATTTGTGGTATTTTTTGTTTGGATTACCTAGCATTAAGGGATATGCCATCACGACTAGGTGGGCTTTTGTGCCATGATAATTACGGCTAAATCAAGTAAATCAACAATCTCAAGAATATCCCATCATGTCCAAATATTATGTCATATTTACAGCATGGATAAAAGGGATCGTGTAGTCCTACAATCAAGTAAATCATAAGTCAAGAAGAACACACAATCAAACAAGACATAAAGAAGCCTAAAATCTACCCCGAGCACGAATAAACCATGACACCCGTATATATGCTCGTCACTTCACGTATATGTTTCCCTCATAACATTACAATTAGCAAACAAGTTCATTTCCTAAGGTATTTTCCCCTAAATCAAGATTAGGTAAAACATTTACCTTTTTCCCAAAAAAGCTTTAGCCCCCAATGACGTCTTTCCCCCTATATATGACCTAAAAATGCTCCAAACCTATCCACAGGGTACTTAACAAGGTCAAGTAAAGCCAAAGAAACCAATTCCAAATAATAAAATTTTAATCTTTAATCAAATCTCAAAAGTCAAAAAAAAGTAAACCCAAACGCATATGGCAGAAACACGAGTCTAAGGTTAGATCTCGTGGAACCATAACTTTACGAGTCCAAATATGCGATTATTTTCCAAATCAGAGTCCAAATTGTTGGTCAAACCCTCAAAATACAATCTTTTAAGTTTTAGAAAAAGATCCCAAAACCCACTCATTGATTCATTGATTTAGGTATAGTAATCCATAGGGAATTAATATACATGATCAAATTCAAGTAATAATTACTAACCCTCAATATTGGGGTGAAATCCCTCTCCAAAGTATCCTCTTCCCATTCTCCAAAACTCAAAAATGGTGAAAATGAGCTAAATTCCAAAATCTTGACAAAATATACCCATAGAGCTAATTCCTTAATAACAATCACGACTATGATCATGCGATCGTGAAGGCCAACTAGCCTAGCACATACGTGATCTTGACCTCCCCCCACGTGTACGTGAATGCACCAGCCTCCGACCCTAAGTGATGGAAAAACTCATCCACATGATTTTGAAACACAAATCACGTACCACCAAATCCTTATATGCAATCGCAAGACTCAACTCTGACATCGCCGATGCATAGTCGTGCACTAAAAAACCAACCGTTCAAGATTTTTTGAAGGCTCTAAACACCAAAAATAATATCAAAACAAAGAATCAACATCAAACAAAATATCAAATTCCCTAAAGTTTAAAATTTAAACTTTCAACTGGAAGTATCGAATCAACCTGGGGCAATCCGTGACCCGAACAATACATACATGTAGGTCCAAATTCATCATAAGGACATACTAGAACATTTAAATCACCAATTATGGGTCATTTATCTACCATGTTAGCTTTGGTCACCTCTTCCAACCTCAAGCCTAGAGTTAGGAACAAAGTGTTCTAAATCACTCCAAAACACTTTAAAACCAAACCATCCCTACCCACAAGTCATAAAACATCAAAGTGACTTAGGGAAAGAATCAACTATGTCAACGTGGTTCTAAAACTCAAAATGACCGGTCAGGTCATTACATTCAGCCATGCACTTGATTGCATGTCTACAATGGCGATCTCAAATTTGCTAGCACATATGCTTCTTTTTCCCTTGATTGAATCCTTGAATCATCAAGCGACTTTCCAATAGTTTTCCCATGAGAATACCAGGTTCTTTCACACTGAAAATTAGTGAGATGTTCACAGAGGATCCTCCATTAATTATGTCACGACCCAAATCTCACCGGAGCCGTGATGGTGCAAAGCACTCCTTACTAGGAAATCCAACAACAAATATGCAAAAATACGCTTCAAAAAATGATAAGACGTAGTCTCAAATAGCAGAATAGCTTAAATAAATAAAGATAATAAAAGTGAATCCACCCCTAAATCTGGTGTCACCGGGTGAAGGAGATATATAGAATAATATATCCAGAGTTTGAACAAAATACAATATTATCCAAAGACTAAACATTACTAACAATAGACAAAGGAGGGGCATCAAGGGTTGCAAACGGAATTGCGGTGCTACCTAGAAATCACAAAGCAAATTCAGAGAAATAGCTTAGTAGAGATCACCGCTATAAACAACACATGGATCTCCACATGAAGTGCAAAGTGTAGTATCAGTACAACCAACCCTATATACTCAATAAGTATCAAGCTCAACCTCGAAGAAAGCAGTAGAGAGTTTGGAAACTTTGATGCTCACTTACAACATCCGATAATAACAGTAATAGCAGAATAATATCATATATGGAAAAGCAGATCACACAATACCAAGCTTAACTCAAACATAGTAAGAGTAGAAATTGGCGCGCTTTTTAAATTTATCAATCATAGCATCAACTTTTTCACAAAAATCAATTAGACATGAATTTAAGCTCTAAACATCAAGTAGAGACATCAAATACCAATTAGCATGAGGAAATCACAACCCTATGAATGCATATCAAGTATACATGAGAAATCAACAATAATACGATTTAATCATCAAGTATAAACAAATATGGGCACACGCATAGTTCTTGTTCCTCAAACATACTCTTAGCACTTTCACGTTTCCTGGCACAGTTCCCCTGAATCAAACTCTCAATACTCCCATGGTGCATGGCACAGTTCCCCTGAATCATCACGCACACAAACAATCAATACTCTATGGTTGCCTAGCATAAGCCCATCACCAAGCACATATCGCGTATGTGCACTCACGCGGACCAAAGTAACATGGGTTATCACTTGACTTTGCAGGGGCGGATCCTACCCCCAAGGGCTTATCGGATCAAAGTTAATGATCAATAACACTCTGTCAGATATGGGGCCTAGCGCAAGAGTCACCTCTTAATCAATATCAATACTCAACAACCAATATCAGTCACCCCAATATGGGGTGTTGACGCACACACTGTAATACCCATATTTCATACATGAGAGTACATCATAAGTCAATTTATGTAAGCTCGGAAATGAGATCGTCTTTTGAAAGTACATTAAGTAAGTTAATAATTTTAACTTGGAGGTTAAAAATCTTTAAGATCATTGATAACAAGTACCAAGAGGGTTGAAAGGTTTAGAAGCTAAACAAATTGAACAAAATAAGTTTCATCGAATGTCGAGAAGTTGGGAATGTTATAACATATACTTTTGGGGTGACACTAGGGTTCTTAAAGTGATAAGGAGGTTAGGTTATGAGTTATTTTATTCTTATGATAGTCGTGTGTTACATTTTTAGGTCAAGTGAGTTGTGGAATAAAGTTGGAAAAGGTCCTCACAAGTTACATTCATAAATGTGTTGAACATTAGGTCAAATGTAGCGGAACTCTTCTCCCAATATACTTTGAAATACGGGATGATCCACATAAAAAATTAAATATCTATGACTCTAGTTTCTAACTCATTAAAACATTTGTCAATACGACATCGAGTAGAGATATATTTACAATTTCGTGAGACTGCACAGACTACATAGGTGACAAGTAGGTGTGTCATTAAAGCTTTTTCAGCATTACATTTCATGTATTATATGAGGTCTTTTTGGGACATATTACATACCACATTGAAGGTATTGGAACGTAGTTTCCAACTCTCTTAACCGTTCATTCATACAAAATTCAGTTCAAAATATATAAGCATCGGAAGAAGGGCCAATGGTAGGGTGTCATGCTAGCACCTCTTTGACTTTTCAAAAGTTGATATATCTATGGGTTTTAAATAGTATTTCTATTCATTTTAATAGAAAACGATGAGATAACCCCATAAAATTTTCCTTAATCTATATATAAGGGGTTTAAATAAGATTAATATCCCATGTACAAAATCAAGAAGCGATAACATTAGAACAATCTCTACGACGTAAGTATCCCTATACCACGACTCTTTCCCTTTTTAGTTTGAGTTTTGGAAGGTGCTTAATAGTTAAGAAAATGTCTACTTTCTAAATTTAAGCTTTTAAATATCAATAAAGGTTGATACATTCATTTCCTAATAGTTAGAACTCACGGGACGGGGACCAGAACTCATGAGTTTGATTTATTTCACTTTTATTGGAGGACTATTTTGTAGTCCACTCATGTTGGCCTATTGTGATGCTTATTTATGGAGTTTAGAAGGATGAAGGGCGTGGAGAAATGCCACATGTGGTAGGGTAGTAGGATGGTCTCTTGTCGTTGCAATTTCAGGCTAATTGATAAGTTGTTGATTGGGTGTGTTATGATATATTTGGGGTTTTTGTTGTATTGAAGGTACAAAATTGTAGTTGGGTTATTTTCTTGTTGCTGATTGTTTTTTGTTTGTATCTTGCCTATAGTACGCTTGAGGGATTGGTAAAATTAGGGGAAATTCTGCCCGTTTTATTTTAGAATCGAGTTATTGCTTGAGATATGTGATATACTAGCGCCATCTATGTTGTATGTGTATTTTTTGTCATAGGGTTTGCAATTTAGTTGTCTTAAGGTTGTTGTTGAGTTGCATTGACTACATGAGGTATGTTAAGGCTATCCCTTCTTTTCTTTTGTCATGATGCATATGATACAAATGAAATGAGCAAACGCGTAAGTTTCATAAATGACTCTATTCATAGAAATAATAGGGGTGCCTATGTTCTTCATTCCCCATGTTTCCTATTATTATATCCTCTGTTCGTGGGTCTTAGAAAATACGTAAGTTGATAAAGTTTATCCGAAGGCATATTGATCTTATGATATTCCGAGAGATCTTATTGACTTACTTCATTATGCATTTCATTCAGTTATACATGTACATTGACCTATGACCAGACGATGTTATACACGCATAGAAGATATGTATATGGGGTATGGAAAAAGGTTACGGAGTTATATACGCACCACCACCTGATCAACTAATATACGTTTATGATTTTGCCCACAAAAACGCGAGATGATATGATGGGATGCCTTCGGAAGCTTGATGATGTTATGTATGCATATACCTATGCATGATAAGACATTTATATGCATATTAATGGAATTATAAATGTTTCATGATTCACATAGTTATTCAGACTTACATGTTAAGTTCCTTACTCCATGTTTCTTTCATGTATTTATATGCTGCTTACATGCCTTACATACTCGGCAATTTATTTATACTGACGTCCCCTTTGCCTAGGGACGCTGTGTTTCATGCCCGCAAGTTCCAATAGAAAGGTTGACAGTCCCCTACTGGGATATCAGCTTAACAGAAGGTATTGGTTCACTACACTAGCTCCGGAGTTTCCTATTTGGTCAGTATGCTTTGACTTCTATTGATCGGTATGGCGGGGCCCTATCCTGAACTTTATGACTTTCATGTATTCTTAGAGTCTTGTAGAGAGATATCATGTGTATGAATGATTTTATGGCCTTGTCGGCATATGTTTTGAATGTACAAATGATCATGTCAGTCTTGTTGGCTCATGTGTCATATGTATAAGTTTCTATGTTATGGTGGGTCGTCCTACATTTACTATTCCCTTATGTTTTATTCTGGATATCTCATGACGGCCATTGTTGAGCATTTTCCAATGATGGTGTGATAAGAAAGATATGTTATGTTGGTACTCGGTTGAGTAAAGCACCGGGTACCCATCGCGGTTCTCCAATTTGGGTCGTGTCAAAAGTGGTATCAGAGTAGTTCTATCCTAGGAAATCTACAAGCCGTGTCTAGTATAGTCTTTTTTATGGGTGTGATGCGCACAACACTTATAGCCGGGAGGCTATAGGGAATTTAGGATTTTCACTCTTTCTTCTTACTCTAGATCGTGTGGTAGAGCTCAGGTGTAAGAACTCAAACTCCTAAATTATATTTTATTCATAATATAATGATACCTACATCCAAAAACATAGTTGGTAAGAGATTGAATATGGTTGTGGAAGAGTTGAGTTAGAGGAACTCAATTGTTCATCATGCTTATGATGAGTAAATGTAAAGTCTTTAGTATATCATGCGTGTATTAAGACGAGTAAGCTTCTTGATAAGGAGACCTAAGGAATTAATATCGATCCGCTCATATGGTAAAAAGCAACAAGAGAATCAGAAGTTAAATACAAGTTTCAACAAGTATAAAAGGCAAGGTGAAGATGGGTATGAGGTACCCATTTAGTGAAGATTATCAGTATTTACAATTTAGTCAGAAAAATATAAGCATTCTGAGTTACTTTCAACAGTAATAGAGATATATACAATTGGCCACCCCCACCTCAGTAATGCCCTGTGAGAGCTAACAAATATAGTTTAAGAGAAAAATGGGATATCTGGATCCAGTTAGGGTTAGAGTAACCCAAAATGGTGCATGGATTGTTATCATTAGCTAACATTTACAAAGGATAGTGCAAATGTTGTAATAGAACTCCTTGTGAGACACCTAGATGGTGCACTCTAGAATAGAACAGTTAGTTATGAATACTAGAATGTTCAGAAATATCAGAAGATAGAAAGTGGAATACTATAAGGGATGAATATTTACCTTAGTATGAATCCCGCCCCTAGGAAGAAAAAGAGAATGTTAGGCGACCCGAAGAGTCAACGAGATGAAGCAAGGGGAGCTAAAAGTGAAAGAATTTTTTGTTGAAGTTTTCAAAATAAAGTGATATATAGAAATATTTGCTGGAGAATAAGAAGAGAGTAAATGAAGTATCATGAGTAAGATGTGATAAATGGGTGATAACGGTAAATTGAAATATGATAGGATTACAAAGTCTATGTTCATGTGAAGGAAAAGACAAGAGGTGACAGGCCTTGAGACAATAAAAGAGTATAAGCCATAAAATCATATCTCCATTTTGAGAAATCTGTTGGTGACTCGGACGTGATTACCAGAAGAACCGGAGTAATAAAAATCAGTATGGGATAGTGAACAAGAAAAATTGAACATGAAATAGGGGCCGAATGATTTTATAATAGAATGGACAATAACGAAATAACCTTTAAAAGTCATTCAGGAAGACGCTTCCCTAAAACAAGCGTTGTGAGCAGAGTTAAGCTTAAAGGACCAAGTGTGCCAGTTACACTAGGTGTCACCCTTATGAATAGGGGATTCTGTTATCCTTGCTACTGAAGAGTTACCGCAAGGCGAGTATCATGTAAGTGAAGATGAAAAAAAAATGCCAAAGATGAAGAGGTAACTATGGAATAGGAAAGGAAGAATGCGGTAAAAGGGCAAAAGGATTGAGATTGCATTTATTCAGATCGTACAGATATGTGACGACGCCAGAACATTAGAATCAAGATGAACCTAGTTATAGCTAGACAAGAGGATACAGGAAAATCAGTGGATCGTGCAAGATAAACATATTGACTCCAACGAAGTGAATTTAGTCTCGCATATAAGACATCATGATCCTTGAGAAATATTCAAATAGGAGTTGGGGTGATTAAAGGTACCGTATAAGTGTTACGAAAAAAAAGAGTGCCACTGGGAAGACAGTCAAAAATTTCAGTTTATAAGCAAACCTACGAGCATAAGGACGCTGAATTAAGTAACTAAGGATAATTACAGTCGAATAAGAACAACAAAAATTCTTTTAGGTATACGATGTAATAAGCTCGCAGCTTTACAGGAGTCAAAGGGTCTCCCCTAAGTACTACAAAGAAAGACTAGCTGGAGAAATAAGGAAGAAGGCTTTAACTTAAGCACATAAAGAGGAAATGGTCTTGTAATAGCAGTCTCACTACAACATTGTATGCATTCCATAAGAAAGTGGCACCTATCATTGCTAATGAACGTGAAGAAGAAAAAAAATAAAAGTTGTTAATTGAGATCATACGAGTTAACGGATATTCTAGTATTCATAGGGAATGAGATAAGCCATGTATTCATGCAACAAGTGGAAGAACGACTAGAAAAGGAATTGCTTATGTTTAAAGACAATTGAGAAGGCACGAAAGAAAATCTATGGTGCTAGCAAGCTAAAGGAAGGTTGCGAGTAGTATAAATAAATAGGTGTATGTCGCAAGGTAAAGTATCGTATAGCGACAAGGTTTTAGGTAGATAAGAGTAAGGATCTGAAAAGGTGAGTGAGAAGGTAACGAGAATATGTAAGCCCTCGATATTAAACCCAAAAAAACAAGGGAGCTAATGGTTTTCGTAAGTAATAGAAATCTTGGTACAACCTGAATGAACTTAGAGGAGTCTAAGACTAGGAGCAATTAGAATAGATGATATGCTGACATGGTAGAAGAATAATGGTGTAATTGTGATAGATAAGAGGATGAAATTTAGGCCCTTCATTGAGTAATGATTCAAAGAGAAGAGGTTTCATGAATTGTGCGGGATTAGAATACCCCCATAAGATGAATCATGTAGGGATGCTATGAAATACAGTTATTGAAGTATAGTATCGTCCTTGGGTAGATCTGAAAAATAACTTGAGATGTTCCCCGATGAGATGTGAACCCTAGTGATAATGTTATCAATGGTAGATGATGTATAAGAAATTCCACAGCATGAGAGGAGATTATGATGTCATTCTTTAGATGAACGATAATAAGGAAACATTAAAGGACTTAGATTTAGACTATTAGGATAAACAGTGAGATAGTTACTTGGAGTTGGTAGCAGACCCCGGTAATAATAAACCGAAGCAAGAGTTATGGTATAGTATGACCTACCCAGTTTTAGTAAAGCTATAAGCATAGATAGTCAAGGCTATGAAACAAGATATAGCAATAGTCACAAGTTCGACAAAGTACCAAGCGAAGGACTTTAGTACACTTATAGATTTCCATAAGGACAACTTGTCAAAGATCTGTATATTTTCACAAAGTGACTCCTAGAGATTGGCTAAAATATGGAGGAAAAATGGAAGAAGAGTCGCATCCACACACATACAAGGTCAGAGTCTTACAGGCTGCATACAGAACGTAGCAATAGTTACAAGATTGGAAGAATTCCGATCACAAGTCGTGGTTTTTTAAAGAGTCCTAAAGTATGGCATATCCTGGATTTATTCATAGAATAGTTGCCTAGATGGCAATAAAAATTTTAAAGTATTCGTAAGATCTATAGGTTATGATATTGATAAGAGCATCAGTCAACATTCGAGGACGAATGTTCCATGGGGGGTGGAGGGGGGGATGATGTTACACCCCATATTTCGTACATGAGAGTACATCATAAGTCAATTGATGTAAGCTTAAAAATGAGATCTCCTTTGAAAGTACATTAAGTAAGTTAATCAATTTACCCTTAAGATCATGTGTTATTTTAGGCTTATGATAGTCATGTGTTACCTTTTGAAGTCAAGGTAGTTGTGGAACAAAAATTGGCAAAGGTCATCACAAGTTACATCCATAAATGTGCTGAACATTCGGTCAAATGTACCTAAACTCTTCTCCCAACATAATTTAAAATACGGGATGCTCCAGATACCAAATTAAAGATCTACGAGTCTAGTTTCTATATAATTAAACATTTTGTCAATACGAAATTGGAGTAGAGATATATTTGCAGTTTCGCGAGACTGCGCAAGCTACATAAGCGACATGTAGGTGTGTCACTAAAGCTTTTTGAGAAATACATTTCGTGTGTTATATGAGGTTATTTTGGGAAATATTATATACCACATTAAAGGTATTGGAATTTACTTTCCAACACTCTTAACTTTTCGTTCATACGACATCTGGATAAAATGATTTAAGCGACAGAAGAAGGGCCAATGCTAGGGTGCTATGCTAGAACCTCTTTGACTTTTAAAAAGTTGATATATATAGGTTTTAAATAGTCTTTCTTTTCAATTTTCACAGAAAAAGACCAGAGATCCCCCATAATCTTTTCCTTAAGCTATCTACATGGGTTTCCAAGAAGATTAACATCCCGGGTATTAAATCAATAAGCGATAACATTAGAACGATCTCTGCGATGTAAGTAACGTTGTACCACATCTCTTTTCCTTAGTAGTTTGAGTTTTGGCAGGTCATTCATAGTTAAGAAAACGTCTAATTTATGTATGTAATATTTAAATATCAATGAAGGTTGATAAATTCGTTTCCTACTAGTTAGAACTCACAGGACGATGATCAGAAGTTGTGAGTTCGATTTATTTCACTTTTAGTGGACTATTTTGTAGTCCATTCGTGTTGGCCTATTGTGTTTCTTATTTATGAATTTTGGAAGGATGAATAGCATGGAGAAACGCCACATGTGGTAAGGTAGTAGTCTGGTCGCTCTTCATTGCAGTTTCAAGCTAATTGATTACTTGTTGATTGGGCTTGTTATGGTATATTTGGGGTTTTTGTTGTATTGAAGGTATGAAATTGTAGTTGGGTTGTTTTTGAGTTGCTGAATGTATTGTGTTTGTATCTCGCCTATAGTAGGCTTGGGGGATCAGTAAAATAGGGGAAAACGCTGGGAGTTTTATTTTAGAATCGAGTTATCGTTTGAGATACGTGATATACTAGCTCCGTCTAAGTTGTACATGTATTTGTTTCTTATAGGGTTGGCACACTAGTTGTCGTATGCGTGTTGTTGACTTGCATTGACGACTTGACGTATGTTAAGGCTACCCCTTCTTTTCTTTTGGCATGATTCATATGATACAAATGAAACGAGCAAATGGAACTTTCATAAATGACTCTATTCATAGAAGTACTAGGGGTACCTATGTTCTTGATTCCCCATGTGTCCTATTATTGTATCGTCTATGTGTCTCAAAAAATATGTAAGTTGATAAAGTTTATCCGAAGGAATATTGATCTTATGACATTCCAAGAGATCTTATTGACTTGCCTCATTATGCATTGCATTCATTTATACATGTACGTTGATCCATGATAGATGGCGTCATATACGCGTATATTATATGTATATGGGGTATGGAAAAAGGTTACAATGTTATATGCACCACCACCTAACTGGTATACGTTGATGATTTTGCCCATAGAGGTAGAGATGATATGATGGGATTCACTTAGAGGCTTGATGATGTTATTGGCACATATACCTATGCATGATATGATATTTATACGCATATGCATGGCATTATAAATGTTTCATTTTTCAAAGAGCTATTCAGACTTAGAAGTTGAGTTTTTTACTTCATGTTTCTTTGATGTCTTTATATACTGCTTCCATACCTTACATACTCGATAATTTATTTGTATACCGATGTCCCTTTTGCTAAGGGACACTGTGTTTGATGCCCGCAGGTCTCGTTAGACAGGTTGAAAGTCCTCCTAGTAGGATATCGCCTCAGCGGAAGATGTTGGTGGACTTCACTAGCTCCAAAGTTTCCTATTTGGTTTGTATGTTTTGGACATGTATTGATCGATATGGCGAGGCCTTGCCCCAAAATTTATGACATTTATGTATTCATAGGGGCTTATAGACATATGTCATGTGTATGAACACTTTTATAGACTTGTCGGCCTTTGTTTTGGAGTCTATAAATGATCATGTCGGCCTTATAGGCACGTATGTCACATGTATACGTTTCTATATCATGTTGCTTCGTCCTACGTCTAGTATTCCTTTATGTCTTATTCCGGTTATCTAGTGACAGCCCTTCTGGCGCATTTTCCCATGATGGTGTGATAAAAATATATTACGTTTGTACTCAGTTGAGTAAGGCACCGGGTGCCCGTCTTGGCTCTCCAATTTGGATCGTGACAAACAACACCCTATAATCATTACCAACACGGCTTAATGCAACAAGATCAATCATTAGTCTGCTCAAATTTCAATATTCCAACATTTCACAGTATCATTATCAATATACCACACGGAATATGCCCACGTGCTAGAGCTCAGCTAAAAAATGTGTCACACACAAGGACACTAACAATAATGAGATAACATATAAAAAGCGCACACAGATATAGAATACCACGCTAATATAATATCATGACTGAATAGGCATGATTTCTAGTATGTATAATGGCTTATGTAGTTATAGAACTGCATGGAAAACGGTATCAAACAATGATGATATCAAAACAAAGCATATAATAGCCTAAAATCTACCTGGATCATGAATAACCACGGTGCACACACATATGCCCGTTACCTCACATATACGTCACCCCTAACATATCACAAGTATCATAGCTAACTAAAATTTCACTCTAGCCATCCAATCACGTAAATCCAAGCCAAAAATCATCCAAGGAAGTCAGCAATGCAATAAGAAGTGATCCCAATCTATTAAGTTTCGATCTTTGAAGAAATTTCCAAAAGTCAACCAGGGCCTTCGTGCTCAGCATCTGCACGAAAATTCTTTTTAACCTGCTGAGTCTAAAAATATAATTAGTTTTTAAAGTCGAGTCCAAATGAGTCCTCGAATTCCCAGAATAAACTCTCTTAAAGTGTAGACAAACCCCCCATATTCCCTTTCAAAATTTCAATTTGTAAGTTTACAAATCCCGAGGTAATCAATATATAAAAACAAAGCCAAATGTAAATTCCTTACCTCTAATGTAGTAGTGAAATATCTCTTCAAATCCTCTTCTCGAAGTCTAGAGCTCAAAATATGAAACAACGGATAAAATCCTGAAAATGACAACATATATTCTCTACCGGTAGTACTCATCGGGATCGCAGCCTCACAATCGCTATCGTGATTCACAAAATCCACGCTGCCTCTGATACTACTTTGCGAACGCGGCAGATCACGTAAATTGAAAGGACAACTAGCTTCACCACTCCAAGAACTCTTGGGACCATGTGCAAACGTGAACCTCTGCCACTCGACCTCATCCAATACGCCGCGAACGATAACACATGTGCGCGAACTTGATGAACATCTCTCACAATACTCCAAAAGGTCAAGAACTATGTCGCGAATGCGATGTACAAATCACCTGCGACCAAAAACACCCTAATCAATCATGAAGCTCGTTCCGCGATAGCGAAGCTCATCATATGCACCAGAAAATTAGAAATGTAAACTGAACCAAAATTGTCCAAAACTACCCTGAATCACACTCGTTCCCTACGGGACCATGTCCAATCATCGTAAAAAGTCTAAATACACTATTCAAACTTTTTCAAGGTTCAAAACACTACAAATAACATTAAAACCAAGAATCAAAGGTCAAGATCATTCTCTTAACTTTCAAAGATTCCAACTTTGCCGAACTCGTTAGAATCACACTAAAACACTCTGGATCACAACCACAGTTTGCACACAAGTCTCAAAAAACTAAATGAATTATATCTAGGTCTCAAAACTATCATAGGAGTCCAATATCACCAAAGTCAACTTACAGTCAGACCTATGAACTCTCCAATTCTTAAAATATCCAACTTTCGAGAAATAAGGCCCAAAACCTTTTAGGAATATCTAAATTCAATACCGAACATATGCCCAAGTCCAGAATCACCATACAAACCTATTGAGTAATTTAAATCCCGATTGTGAGGTCATTTTCTGAAAAGTAAAACTTAGTCAACTCTTCCAACTTAAAACTTCCGAATTGAGAATTACTCTTCCAAGCCAACTTTGAACCTCTCGAGAATCAAAACCTACCATACACACAAGTCATAACATATCACATGGACATACTAAACGTCTTAAATCGCCCAAAAAATCAAAATCTCAAAAAGGTTGGTCGGGTCGTTACAAATTAAAATTCAATTTACCATTTCATCGCGCATATAGCCAACCTGGTAAATAGGGCGATTACGAGGAGTGTCACCTAGTAAAAGTTCATCATATGTCTACTTTACTTTCTCTTCGCAAGCATTAACTTCTTGAGGAATGAACTCGTTGAGATTTTTCAACTCTAAATAAGGTGCTAATAATAGGTCTTCACTATTTTCTTCTCTGTTATCAACATTGCAACAAGATGCCATAAAACCATCATGGAAATCTTCATGCGGACCCAACTTCAAAAGAATTCCTCTAAATTTACTGAATGTCGTGTCTTTTGACTCTAGTTTTCTTTTCCTCATATTCTTAATTGGTTATGTTCTCTTGGTCTTTTCACCGTCATTTTATTGCGTAGGTTGTTCGATTGATTTTTTTTGGCATCGCCTAACATTCATCATCAGGATGGGCAACTTCTTATTGTTATCCTCCAGTAATTCAAATCTTTACTTTCTTTAAAATTGCACGACTCATCTATCGAAAGAGAAAAAAGTGATAGAAACATGGTTCATAATTTCCTTCTCATATAAAAACATGATCTTCTTTTCACGAGCCAAGTCCATGACTTTTTCCTTTAAGACAAAGCACTTCTCAAGAGGGTGACATACAAGGCGATGGTATTTCCAGTAATTTGAGTAATTGGTTTCCCAAGATTCATTTATCTGCTTCATCTTAGGAAGCTCAATGAGCATTGGCTCGAGGAATGCTTCAAATATTTTTGGTCACATCAAAATCTGCAAACAAGTACTCCTTTTTTTTTGCATATCTTTTAGAATCAACTTCTCATTTGGATTATCCTACGAATAAGTTGTTTTCATATTTTGCTTCCTGCTTACCTTCTTTGTTAGCTTCACATGTGATTTGTTGACATTCATAGCTTCATTGCTTTCAGACTTGGGTACTAATTTTCTCTATTTCCTGGCTTCTTTCTTATCTTGTGAGGATCGTAGACAAACAATCTTTTATTTCCAGCGAAGGCCATGTTCAACTTCATACCATGGGTACGAATGACAAGTTCTTCATATTTTCTAGGCTTGATACCTTGCAAGATATGATGAAGTCCCCAAAGCATGCCTTGGACGTACATCTTAATGACATAAGCTTCTCTAAGCATATCTTTGCACTTGAGGCTTTCATTCCTCCATCAATTGATAAATTTAATAACTTGTTTATCCGTTCATTGATGATTGTTTGTAAATTCCTCCATGCCTATAGTACGGCATATGATATAAAAGTGATTGATGAATATTATCGGCAGTTGATCTTAGATCGATAATTCCAGCCTCGAGGTCTGTATACCAAGTAGAAGAAATTTCCCTTTAGTGAGAAAAGAAACTTATTCACGAGGTAATCCCATAAGTCCGAACATTTTTTTATGTCTCAACAAAGTTCACCACATATTGGTTTGGATTTCCTTTGCTATAAAACTATTGAAATTTTTGTGGTTGATAGCGAACAGGAATCTCCAAGCTATCAACCATTGCAGCGTAAGGCTTTACGCATGTAAGGGAGGACCTGGTAGCAACTTCATACTTGTGCTTGATAGTCCTACTGATGAACTTCTTAAGTCGGTCATAGAATTATTCCTTTAGAAGAGGCAGGGATTTTCTCAGCGGCTGCTACTTGTTTTGGGAGAATATCATTCTCATGAGCCTCTGGACTCTTTCCGAGTGCATGACTGGAATCCACTTCCATCAAGCCTTCAACAATTTTATTAACTTGTCAATTTGAGCATATTGATTTTTCATATTCTTGGTCAAGACAATAATTGATGTCGTCAAGTTAGCTAGCTCCTCCTACAAAGGTGAAGTGTTCATCATCATTGATTGTATAATTATTGTAGAAGATGGACATTGGTATGGATTTTCATAATAATCCTTGTCTAGATTACGTTATTTTATGTAAGTGGAGAAGATTCATTGCTTAAAGTACCATCATTTTCTTCGTAGAAGAATCTTTGCATCCAGAGAGGATGAGTAAAGCTAGAGTCTCCTTAGCTCTTTCAGCAGCGTGGCTTCCTCCTTTTGATGCATTAGTAGAAGATTTTGCTCCCTTTGAGAATGAATATCAAAAAATCGGAGTTGATATGGATGGCACATGGAATGCTTGTTGTTCCACCAATCTCGTTTTGCTCCCTGAAACTATTCCAAGGCTTCCAAATGTAACATCGAGGATGGTTTCTATTTCCGCATTGAACATGGAGCTCGCAGCCTTAGAGGAAGTTATCTTAGAGTTGATAATCTTTGAAACTATTTCGATGTTCTTAAACTTTGGTGACCGAAAAAATAAAATGAGAGGTAGATTGTGTCACTATGTGTACCAATTTGTTTGAAATAAATTTTTCATGTACGAAAATTAAACTGATAAATCTTTATTCACACAATTCTATTTATTCCTTTTATTCTTCTTTCCGAAGTGTTCTACGTTATTCGAGGACATATATTTGTCGAACGTAGGAAGATGCAAACTAATCAGCTGCATCCAAGATAAGAAAGTTCCCACCAGAAGATTTTGGAAGTGGTCCAACAACATCTAATCCCTAAGCATCAAATGGCCAAGACATAATAATTGGGAGAAACACTTCCGGTGGATAATGTATAAAATTTTGCATGGAACATGCAAGCCTTGCATCTTAGAGGGCAATCCAAGAAATTTTTTATCATCGTTGGCCAATAATATCTTATCTTTTTATGTGAAAGTGGAGCTTCAGTCCATATTTATGTGAATCACATACCCCGGAATGTGCTATTCCAAAGCTTGAACTGCCTCCTCTTCCCCTAAACCTCATAAGAGTACTCCCTAAAATGATCTTCTATATAAAATCTCAGTGTAGTAAAGGGGCATATTTCAATCCTTGTTGGATTTTCTTGCAATATCCAATAATTCAAGTAGGATGGGCTATCATCAATCTTCCTTTTCATCTTTAGAAACAACAATGAGATGCTCTAGTTTATCTTTTTTTTAATTTTATCCTCATCTAGCGGTGGTACTACCCATTTTTGGAAGATAGTAACTTGCATTTGACTTTGCAGAGTCAATGCTGAAGCAAGAGAAATTAAAGCATCAGCCTTCATACTTGTCTTCCTAGGAACATGTTGAATAGTCAAATCACCATCGATCCCTTCAATATTTTAGCATAATCATGATATGGGCATAATTTAGGTTTCTTGACCCCGTAACTATTTAAAAGTTTCCTGATTAGAAATTGGGAATCAACTAATACTTGCAATTGCAGCTACTTTATGTTAACTTTCATTTCAAGTCCACTTATTATCGCTTGTTTTTAGCACGTTATTGTAGAATAGTTGTGTCAGTCAACATAAAGGAATAGGGTAGAACCTTTCCCTGAGAAGTGAATAATACTACGCTAGTATCGGCTCTACCACAATGTGCAGTACTACCAAGGTAAATCTTCCATGGAGGTTCAACTTCAATACCTATAGCGTCTTCATTAGGTAGTTCATCAGTTAGCTCTGATCATAAGGTATCATGTATTCAGACAAGAATTCCGCCAATGCTTGTCTTTCCATAGCTTTTTGGGGAACTTATACAATATTGAATGATTAGAATTGGAGAAACCACTTTTCCAAGAGGCCACTGGGAATGGGTTTTGACATAAAAAAAAATTAATAAAATTTTCTCTAGAGACAAGGCACACAACATGAGCTTGAAAGTAGTGCTTCAACTTTTGAATTGAGAAGCACCAAAAACAACTTTTTAATTGGAGAATACTTTAGCTCATATGGTGTCATCATTCTGCTCAAGTAATAAATGGAGTTTTCTTTTTGTTCACTATTCTCTTGGGCCAGTAGCGCTCCAACCAAACTTTCTTGTGTCGCAATGTATAGTATTAAGGGCTTTCCAAGTATAGGGGCTGCCAAAACTCAAGGCTTTATTAAGTATAAAGATTTTCAAAGGTATTACTACAAGCTTGGTCCTGCTTAAAAAGAACACCATTCTTCGTAAGACGACTGAACGATTGGTATTTACAGGATAAATTCGAGATGAATCTCATAGGATAAGCTAGTTTTCTTTGCAGACTTTTCAATTCATGAATATACTGAAGCTCGATCCTCTTAAAATTTTCTTTAACATTGGCTTGATAAATTTTAATCCCTCGATGTCGGACAATAAAACCAACGAACTTTCCAGAAGTAACTTCAAAGGCACATTTCAATAAATTCATTCTAAGTTGGCATCTCCAGAGTAACTTGAATGCCATTCTTATGTCTTGCAAGTTGTCACTTCTCTTTCTTGACTTCACCATTAAATTTTCAACATAGTGTTGATACCCAAATTTTGTCATATATATTTTGTAAATACATATATACTTTCAAAATAGTGCATGAGCACCAACCATCATTTTTCCATAATTTTCCATAATTTTTAAAGATTTTTAAATCAATTTATTCCCATATTTTATTGTATAAATAATCATTAATTACATCACAAATAATTTTTATGATGATTTTATCATCTAATTTCATCGTTTAAATCCATACTAAGCTTTACATATTTTGGTACATTTTACGTATAATTATATTTGCATCTTTAGGCTATAATTGTAATATTTCGCAATAATAGCCACATATATGCATAACTACCTTATTTACATAGAAAAATGACCTTATATATTTTTATAATGTTAAGTATTTATTTTAAATCATTTTCATGCACAAATAACATTTTTATTATTTATTAATTATTTTTTACAAATTATTTTACGGGTTTAATCAGGTATTTAACATCTAGCCTTTTTTTATATGAATTCCAGACCTAGCCTAACTCATTAACCCAGCCCAATACACTAAGCCCAGTGGCCAGATACCCATACTCATCCAACCAGACCCATGCCCGTCAAAATTAACCCACCTGGCCTAAAATCTAATCCTAACCGTTGATCTCTCGAGATCAACAGTTCCAAAACACCGACCCGTTTTATTATACCAAACACCCCTAATCTTATTAATTTTCACCAAGCGTCGCCTCTGTATCCCCTCAAACCCCTCCTCTCCTCTCAAAACCCTAAGTCCCAAAACCACCCCCTAATCCCGTCTCTGATGAGATTCCCTCCTCATATCCTTACCATATTGGCCCCTCCTCCCTACTGGCTACCCGTTTTTGGTATTACCTAATTTCATGCCCTCTTGTAAGAATCGAACCAAAACTGGTTCAAATCCTTAACATGTTGTTTATTCCGTCTGTGTTCATCACTCGTTCTTTGTAAGTACGATTATTTTTGTATCTCTCACTGGTTTATACTAGTCATGACCCCAAAACCTAACCAGCCGTGATGGCTCCTATCATGGAACTAGGCTAGCCAACCATTTTAGACTATCAACCTAGATATCATTTACCATCAGAGGCTTAGTGTAAAGAAAAGAGAAAATAGCATTTTCATAAATATAAGCCCCTCCGGCACAGTATCACTTACAAAAAAGCCTATCGGGCAAGTCTCTCAGTCATTCGTGACTCCACTATCAGTATCACATGACCTCACTTAACACTCGTACTCAGTAAGTACCATGAACACACGTAACTGCTACGGCAGGCAGCCCGCTCCACTACTATATACATATATATATATATATATATATATATATAATCTATATTGTTGTGGCGTGCAGCCCGACCCACATGTAATACATAACATATATATTGTTGCGGCGTGCAGCCCATCCCATAACTATCCTCACATAATCGGCTCTCGGCCTGACTCAGTCACCCTTACAAGCAACTTGGGAAAATTCATCTCAACTCACGGGACTCGACCCAAAATACTTTTCAGAGTTTTCAAAGCAGTGTGATAACAGTGAAAATAACAACAAGTAGGAAACATGACTGAGTTCACAGATATTTTAACAGGATAGTGATAGAATAGTGTCAAAGTACCTCTGAGGGTCTAAACGGGTCGGCACAAGGCCCCAATCGTGGCTCACAGCCCATAAACAAGTATAAATTTCTAAAATGCAGGATATCATAAGGTTTCAAATCAAATACGCGGCTTAATAGTCGCTACAGGACTGACAAAGTCACAATCCCTATCGGTGCACGCTCCCACGCTCGTCCCCTAGCATGTGCGTCACCTCATTTACCAAAACAATACCAAATCACGGAGTGTCACACCCTCAGGTTTAGAGTTACATCT
>ML436031.1:33014-67213 GCA_005239525.1 Nicotiana knightiana | reverse complement strand
TACTTACCTCAAGACAACCCAAAAGCTACTCCGCGATGCGCTTGCCCCTCGAATTGGCTCCCGAATTCTCTGTATCTAACCAAAATCAGATTAACAACATCAAAATATGCTAACGGAACAAAACCCAATCAAAATATATGAATTTTAACACAATTCCCGAAATTCGATCAAAACCGAACTTGGGCCCACGTCTCGAAATTCTATAAAATTGACATCACTAGAATCCTCATCCTCCCACGATTCTACATGTGATGACCCGGCCAGTCATCTTAACAATTAAAACCCTGATACCCTGCTAACTGTTTTCCCCAAGTCTATTTGTGCTAAATTAAATTGCCGGGACGTTCGGTTTTGAGTTCCGGAGAGTTTTGGGACACGTAGTCCCTAAATGAGAGCTTAGGTGTAGGAAAGTTGCCCGTAGTCAGAACAGTGTGAAGACGGCCTCGGAATGGAAGTCTGATGGTTCTGTTAGCTCCGTTAGGTGATTTCGGGATTGGGAGCGTGTTCGGAATTCATTTTGGAAGTCCGTAGCTCATGTAGGCTTAAAATGCCGAAGTTTGAATTTTTGAAGTTCCCAGTCCGATAGGCAATTTTTTATCCGAGGGTCGGAATGGAATTCCAAAAGTTGCAGTAGTTTCGTCATGTCATTTGGGATGTGTGTGCAAAATTTGAGGTCGTTCGGATGAGTTTAGACGTGTTTTCGGCGTTAGATGTGAATTCTAGGATTTTTCTAAGTTCCTAGGCTTGAACCTATGCATAATCGATGATTTTGATGTTATGCGACGGGTTTTTAAGTATCGACCTAGTTCAAATAGGGCATTAGGGTTGGCTAGTATTTTTTCACTCTAATTCTGAATGTCTTCTTGCGGTGGCTGTGTATATACTTTGGGACTACGGGACGGTATCCCGGGAGATCCCCATGCATATTTACTTTGGGACTATGGGACGGTATCTTGGGAGATCTCCCCTGCATATTTACTTTGGGACTACGGGACGGAATCCCGGGAGATCCTTCGGATATACACATATGATGGACTATGGGATGGTATACTAGGAGATCCTTTGGATATACACATATGATGGACTACAAAACGGTATCCTGGGAGAGCCTTCGGATATACACATATGATGGACTACGGGACGGTATCCCGGGAGATCCTTCGGATATACACATATGATGGACTAAGGGACGGTATCCCAGGAGATCCTTCGGATATACACAGATGATGGACGACGGGACTATATCCCGGGAGATCTACTGAACAGTTAAGAAAAGTACTACAGGATGGTATCCTGGGAGATCCTCATTGTTACCCTTGTTATTAAGCTGTACATATTCCATGTTTACTCTGTACTTGTGTTTTTGTTATTGCCTTGTTTGACCTGTCTTATTTCACCGTTGTACTCATTGTTACTGCCTATTTTCATATTGTAAATTCCTATTATATTGTTTAACCTCAGTAGGGCCCTGACCTTCCTCGTCACTACCCAACCGAGCTTAGGCTTGGCACCTCCTGAGTACCACTATGGTGTACTCATGCCTCTTCTGCGCATGTTTTTCATGTGCAGATCCAGGTACCTCCACACAGGCGCACTATCCCTGAGGTTGAGAATTCCAGCAGAGACTTCAAGGTACATCTGCCGCGTCCGAAGACCAGGAGTCTCTATCTTATTTCATCTTTTGTGGAAAGCTTTTCCTTCCTTTCAGTTGTTTAGACATTCTGGAGTTAGAGTCGTGTATTACATTTTCGTTAGCCTGTGTTTCCCGTGAGTTTCTGGGTTTTGGGGTGATATTGTAGACTTCCGCATTATTTTTGAGTTGTATATGCCGAGCAACATTTATATACAGTCTTTGTTTTAGATTGTTCAGTTTTTAATTAATTATTCCGCAAGTTATTTTTTTTTTCTTTTTGCGTATTGTTGGGATTACCTAGTTATAGGTACTAGGTGCCATCACGACATGTGCACGGTGGGCGAACTGGGGTCGTGACAAGTTGTTATCAGAGCTCTAGGTTCATTGGAGTCATGGAACACAGGACGATTTATTAGAGTCTCGCTGATCGGTACGGAGACGTTTGTACTTATCTACGAGAGGCTATGTAACTGTTTAGGAAACATCTTCACTTCATTGGAATTCCTTGTTGTGCGATATTTCTCTTGACATCAAATCTAAACCTCTGTCTTCTACTCTCTCCCAGATGGTGAGGACACGTGCTACTCGGGACGATCAAGCACCCTCGCCCCCTACCGCAACCGTTAGAGGCCAGTGAGGCTCACGTGGTGCAGCGAGAGCACCTATGTGAGTTGCCGCCGAGGTACCACCAGCAGATCCAACTGAAGTCCAGGCACCTGACACGCCTACAACTACTACTACTCCAGCCCTTCAGAATACTTTCGTACAATTTCTGAGCATGTTTGGTACATTGATTCAGGCGGGATTGATTCGGGTTGTACCGACTACTTCACAGATCGGGGGAGGGACCCAGACTCCCGCCGCCCCCACTCCAGAGCAGCGAGTTCCCATTGGTCAGGTTCCAGGTGACATGGCGACACAGCACGTGGTCCCAGTTCAGCGGGTGGTGAGGACCCCTCGCCAAGTAGGGGACATGTGGGTCCAGGAGAGAGAGGACAGACGAGGTCAGGAGGGAGAGTACAGAGGAGTGAGTAGACCTCGTAGATTGGGGAGACCCGCTGGCCTTTATTTTGGAGGAAGAGTACGACATGGTAGAGGTTTTGTGGCCATCCAACTAAGCTTGCATCTCAGATTTTACACCGGGTTTCAGGTGTTCAGGGGTCTCGGAGTACCCGTACTGCACAGTTTTCACCCCCAGGTCTGCCATGAGGTTGCTTTGAGTGTGGTTACACCCTCCATATGGTTAGGAACTGCCCCAGACTTGGTAGAGGTGCATCATCACAGATTTTTCAACCACAACGTGCTCAGTAGAGTTCTCAAGCTACGGTTACAGCCCCAGTTGTTACCCCACCTACCCTTGCCGAGGCTGTTGCCTACGATTCTGTCATCACAAGTATTTTCATGGTTTGTTATAGTGGTGTACCGATTCTAATCGATATAGGTTCCGTTTATCCTTATGTGCCTTTTTATTTTTGCTCCGCATTTGAGTGTACCTCAGGATTTCCTTGAGTTTTCCTGTTTATGTTTCTACTCCCGTGGGAGATTCTCTTATTGTGGACTGCATTTATCGGTCATGTTTGATTACTATTCGTGGTTTTAAGACCAGTGCAGATTTATTGTTACTCAATATGGTGGATTTTGATATTATCTTACGCATGGATTAGTTTTCGCCCCATTATACTATTCTTGATTGTCACGCCATGACCGTGACGCTGGCTATGCCAGGTATTCTGCGTGTTGAGTGGAGTGGTGCCTTAGATCACATTCCCTGTAGAGTTATATCTTTCCTTAAATCTTAGCGTATGGTTGAGAAGGAGTGTGCCGCGTATTTAGCTTATGTGAGAGATTTCAGTGTTGATACCCCTTCTGTTGATTCAGTTTCCAGTGGTACGGGATTATCTCGATGTGTTTCCAGCTGATCTTCCGGGCATGCCGCACGATAGAGACATTGATTTTGGCATTGATTTGTTGTTGGGCACTCAGCCTATTTCCATTCCCCCGTACCGTATGGACCCTCCTGAGTTGAAGGAGTTGAAGGATCAGTTACAAGAAGTGCTTGATAAGGGTTTTATTCGACCCAGCGTTTCACCTTGGGGTGCTCCTATCTTGTTTGTGAAGAAAAAAGATTGTTCTATGCGTATGTATATTGATTATCGCCAGTTCAACACGGTTACGGTGAAGAATCGTTATCCCTTGCCTCGTACTGATGATCTATTTTAACAGCTTAAGGGCGCACATGTATTTGCGCTCAGATTACCATCAATTGATGATTCGGGAGCCGGATATCCCGAAGACTTCCTTCAGGACTCGGTATGGCCATTACGAGTTTCTAGTTATTCCATTCGGGCTGACTAATACCCCGCAGCATTTATGCATTTGATGCACAGTGTGTTTAGGCCATATCTCGACTCGTTCGTCATTGTTTTCATAGATGATATTCTTCTTTACTCCCCGAGTCGCGAAGATCATTAGCAGCACCTGAGGAAAGTGCTTCAAACCCTGAGAGAGAAGAAGTTGTATGCAAAGTTCGCAAAATGTGAGTTTTGGTTGAGTTCTGTTGCATACTTAGGCCACGTAGTACCGAGTGAGGGCATTCGGGTGGATCCGAAGAAGGTACAGGCCGTGCAGAGTTGGCCCAGGCCGTCCTCAGTTACAGAGATTCGCAGTTTTCTTGGCTTGGCAGGTTACTACCATCATTTTGTGGAGGGATTTCCATCGATTGCAGCCCCTATGACTAGATTGACCCAGAAGGGTGCTCCATTTCAGTGGATAGATGAGTGTGAGGAGAGCTTTCAGAAGCTCAAGACAGCTTTGACTACAGCCCCAATCTTGATATTGCCTACTGGTTCGGGGTCTTATACAGTTAATTGTGATGCCTCGCGAGTCGGCCTTAGAGCGGTGTTGATGCAGGACGGTAGGGTGATTGCCTACGCGTCTAGACATTTGAAGATATGAGAAGAATTACCATGTCCATGACCTCGACTTAGCTGCCATTGTTCATGCCTTGAAGATCTGGCGTCATTATTTGTATAGTGTGTCTTGTGAGATTTATACAGACCACCGAAGTTTGCAGCACTATTGGTGGTGAAGAATGAAGAAGGACATAGTAGAGTTTGTAGCCAAGTGTCTCAACTGTCAGCAGGTCAAATGTGAGCATCAGAGACCGGGAGGGTTACTTCAGCAGATTGAGCTTCCAGAGTGGAAGTGGGAGAAAATCACCATGGACTTTGTGGTTGGACTTCCTCGGACTTTGAGGAAGCATGATGATATTTGGGTTATTGTGGATCGGCAGACCAAATCAGCCCATTTCATTCTGGTAATGATTACTTATTCATCGAAGTGGCTGGTAGAGATTTATGTTTGGGAGATCGTTCGTCTGCATGGTATTGCAGTTTCTACTATCTCAGACAGAGGTACCCAGTTTACTTCACAGTTCTGGAGAGCCGTTCAGCAGGAGTTGGGTACTTGGGTGGAGTTGAGCACAACATTTCACCCCCAGATGGACGGAGATTCCGAGCGCACTATTGATATTCTTGAGGATATGCTCCATGCGTGTGTGATTGTGTTTGGATGGTCTTGGGATCGGTTCTTGCCATTGTCGGAGTTTTCTTAAAACAACAGTCATCAGTCCACCATTTAGATGGCGTCGTGTGAGGATTTATATGGTAGGAGGTGCAAATCTCCTGTGGGTTGGTTTGAGCTGGGTGAGGCCAGGCTATTGGGCACAGAGTTAGTTCAGGATGCATTGGAGAAGGTCAAGGTGATTCAGGATAGACTCCATACAGCCCTGTCCGGACAGAGGAGTTACGCGGACCGGAAGGTTCGTGATGTTTCATATATGTTCGAAGAGCGGGTTCTGCTTCGGGTTTCGCCTATGAAGGGCGTTATGAGATTTGGGAAAAAGGGAAGTTGAGTCCGAGGTTTATTGGCCCTTTTGAGATATTGAGGCGTGTTGGGGAGGTTGCTTATGAGCTTTCCTTACCTTCCAGCTTGGTAGGAGTTCATTCGGTATTTCATGTTTCGATACTCCGGAGGTATCACGGTGACCCGTCTCATTTCTTGGATTTCAGCTCAGTCCAATTGGACAAGGATCTATCATATGTTGAGGAGCCTGTAGCTATATTGGATGACAGGTCAGAAAGCTCAGGTCGAAGAACATTACTTCAGTAAAGGTTCAGTGGAGGGGTCAGTCAGTCGAGGAGGCGACTTGGGAGACCGAGTAGGATATGCGCAGCAGTTACCTCATTTTTTCACTACTTTAGGTATGTCTTTATGCTCGTTTGAGGGCGAACGGTCATCTTAAGAAATAATCGATGATTTTGATGTGAGTTCTAGGATTTTCCTAAGTTCCTAGGCTTGAACCTATGCATAATCGATGATTTTGATGTTATGAGACGTGTTTTTAAGGCTCGACCTAGTTCAACTAAGGCATTAGGGTTGGTTGGTGGTTTTGGTTGAGGTCCCGGGGGCCTCGAGGTTGTTTCGGATGCTTAACGGGAGAAATTGGGACTTATCAAATAGCTGAACCAGACCTCTTCTGGTGTTTTCACACCTGCGAAGGTTTTCCCGCAGGTGCGGTAGGTTTGATCGCAGGTGCGATCGAGGGGGATTTGACCAGTGTTCGCAGGTGCGACCTAGGTTCTGCAGGTGCGAGACCACAGGTGCGACCAAACGATCGCAGGTGCGGCCCCAGTGGACTTAAGTGAATTCTGCACCTGCGATGCTTTTTCCGCAGGTGCGGTGATGGGGACCGCAGGTGCGAGATCCATGTGTGTTTTATTCCAAAAATCCGAGGGTTTATTTCATAAGTCTAAAAATTGTGTAAGAGCTCGGGAATTGGCGATTTTCTGTGGGTTTTGAAGAGAAGGATCATAAGTAACGTTTTATAATCCTAATTTATTATTAGACCATTAATCCCCGTTGTTTTATTTAGTTTAATTATCAAAAATGGGGGAGAAAAAAACCATGGGAAATTGATGTCCCCAAACCGAAATTCTGAGAATTTAAGCATTTGTTGGCATCGAATTTCGATTGTTTCTGGTCGAGTGAGTTCGTGAGTGAATGGGTGTCCGAAAAATATAACTTTTACCCGATTCCGAGACGTGGGCTCGAGGGGGGTTTTGGGTATATTACCTAATTTCGCGTCTTAGCTTTGAATTAAATAGTAGAATCAGTTGCTTGAGATGTTATTTACGATATGTAATTGAATTGTATTGATTTGGGCCATTTGGAGTTGGATGCTCGTGGGAAACGTGTGGTTTCGAGTTGATTTTGAGCAGGTCCGAGGTAAGTGGCTTTTCTAACCTTATGTGGGGGACCTTTCCCCTTAGGATGTGATATTTGGTAATTGAATGCCTTGTACAGGAGGTGACGAGCGCGTACTTATGCTAATTGTTGAAAATCCGATTTTACTTTAAATATTTAGACTGAGTTTCTTTCTTACCTGTTTTATTCTATTTGCAATTACAGTCTATTTTAGCTTAGAAAATCATGCTTAGTTCCCCTAAATTGCCTATTTTCTTAAGTTGCTTTAATTGTACTACGTGAAGTATGTTAGCCTAGAATTACTTGTTGCCTTGTATTTTTGCACTCTAGTACTAAATATCTTCTTGTTGTGGATGCGTATTTACTTTGGAACTACGGGACGGTATCCCAGGAGATACCCCAGCATATTTACTTTGAGACTACGGGACGCTATCCCAGGAGATACCCCAGCATATTTACTTTGAGACTACGGGACGGTATCCCGTGAGATCCCCCTGCATATTTACTTTAGGACTACGGGTCGGTATCCCGGGAGATCTCCCTGCATATTTACTTTGGGACTACGGGACGGTATCCCGGGAGATCCTTCGGATATACACATATGATGGGCTACGGGACGGTATCTCGGGAGATGCTTCGGATATACACATATGATGGACTACGGGACGGTATCCCAGGAGATCCTTCGGATATACACATAGATGGACTACGGGACGATATCCCAGGAGATCCTTCGGATATACACATATGATGGACTACGGGACAGTATCCCAGGAGATCCTTCGGATATAGACATATGATGGACTACGGGATGGTATCCCGGGAGAACCATTGAACAGTTGAGAAAAGGACTACAGGACGGTATCCCAGGAGATCCTCATTGTTACCCTTGTTATTGAGCTGTATATATTCCGTGTTTACTCAGTTCTTGTGTTTTTGTTATTGCCTTGTTTGACCAGTCTTATTTCACCGTTGTACTCATTATTAATGCCTGTTTTCATACTGTAAATTCCTATTATATTGTTTAACCTCAGTAAGGCCCTAACCTTCCTTGTCACTACCCGACCGAGGTTAGGCTTGGCAGTTACTGAGTACTGCTGTGGTGTACTCATGCCCCTTCTGCGCATGTTTTTCATGTGCAGATCCAGGTACCTCCACCCAGGCGCACTAACCCCGAAGTTGAGAGTTCCAGCAGAGACTTCGAGGTACATCTGCCGCGTCCGCAGACAAGGAGTCTCTATCTTATTCCAGCTTTAGTGGAAAGCTTTTCCTTCCTTTCAGTTTTTTAGACATTCTGGAGTTAGAGTCGTGTATTACATTTCCGTTAGCCTGTGTTTCCTGTGAGTTTCCGGGTTTTTGGCTGATATTGTAGACTTCCGCATTATTTTTGAGTTGTATATGCCGAGCAGCATTTATATACAGTCTTTCTTTTCGAAATTTCAGTTTTTACTTAATTATTCTGCATTGTTAGGCTTACCTAGTTATAGGGACTAGGTGCCATCACGACATGTTCACGGAGGGTGAACTGGAGTCGTGACACTATACATACCAAAAACACCTCAATCGGACCACAATTCCCCACTCAAATCACTAGAAGAATTTTCAAATCTATCCTCCCATTCTTCCCAACTTTCCTACTCAAATTCTTCAAATTTCAAGCCTAATCCATAACAAAATAACATAGAAACGAGTTTTACAATCTGGGAACGTACCTCCACTAAAGACCTTCGAATTCCCCCTTTAGTTTGCTCTCAAACAAGCTCAACCCGCATGCAAAAATGGAGGAAATGACCAAAATTTCGCGGAGGCACCTATTTATATTTTCTGACCAATTATTCCGCACCTGCGGTCCCAGGTGCGCACCTGCAAAAACCCACTAACAGTCTAATTCTTGCACCTGCGAGTCCTTTTCCATACTTGTGGCCCATGCTTCGCACATGCGGATTCCTCTTGTGTGGCCAATACTCGCACCTGCGCAAGATCCTTCGCAACTGCGGCTCCCATTCGCAGGTGCGGCTACACCAGAAGAAACACACCAGCAGCTACTTGCTGCAAATTTCCTAAGTTCCAACTTCCGCTAACCATCCGAAATCAATCCCAAGACCCTCAGGGCCCCAACCAAACATACCAACACACCCCATAACATCATTCAAACTTAGTTGAGCCTTCCAAACGCCAAAAACAATGCAAAAACACTAAAATTACATCAAATTCAAACCTATGAACTTTGAAACTTCTAAATCTCGCCAATGATATCGAAACCAACCAAAACACATCCGATTGACTTGAAAATTTGCAGTCATATCCAAAATGACATTACGAACCTGCTATAGCTGCCGGAATTCCATTCCGACCCCTATAGGTCATTTTCAACCGCCAACAAGAACTCGCCAAAAACTAACCTTCGCCAATTGAAGCCCAATTCTACACCGGACATCAAAACTTCATTCCGAACAACTCCTAAGTCCGAAATCACCTAACAAAACTATCCGAGTCATAAAATCCACATTTCAAGGTCGTTTACCAATAAGTCAACTCCTAGTTGACTTTTTCGACTATCAAGCTAATTTAAGAGACTAAGTGTGTCAGTTCTCACCACGACCACTCCGAACCTGAACCAATAGACCAAACACAACATAAATAGGCTAAGTGATATGCGATAAAGCAGAAACAGGGGAAACGAGACTAATCTCACGGAACGACCGTCCGGGTCGTTACATTCTGCCCTCTTAAACAAACGTTCATCCTTGAATGGCTCTAGAAATATACCTGGAGTCTCTAATAAGTGAGGATATCTTCTCCGCATATCCTGCTCGGTCTCCCAGGTGGCATCCTCCACCGGCTGTCCTCTCCACTGAACCTTCACTGAAGCTATATCCTTAGACCTCAGCTTTCTGACCTGACGACCCTAAATAGCCAGTGGCTCTACCTCATATGACATATCACCCTGGAGCTGAACCGTGCTGGAGTCCAACTCATGAGATGGGTCACCAACATACTTCCGGTGCATCGAAACATGGAAAACCGGCTGATTACTCGATAAGCTGGGAGGCAAGGCAAGTCTATAAGCCACCTCCCCATTCCTCTGAAGCACCTCAAATGGCCCAATGAACTTCGGACTCAGCTTTCCTCTCTTCCAGAACCTCATAACACCCTTCATGGGTGACACCTTCAACAACACCTTCTCCCCAACCATAAAAGACACATCCCGGACCTTCCGGTCCGCATAGCTCTTCTACCTAGACTGCGCCGTGCGAAGCCGCTCCTGAATCAACTTCGCCTTACCCAATGCATCCCGAACCAGGTCTATGCCCAATAACCTAGCCTCGTCCGGCTCAAAGCAACCAACCGAAGATCTGCACCTCCTACCATATAAAGCCTCATACGGAGCCATCTAGATACTCGAATGATAACTATTATTATATGCAAACTCTGTGAGTGGCATAAACTTGTCCCATGAACTCCCAAAATCAATCACACATGCACGCAACATATCCGCCAAAATTTGAATAGTACGCTACGACTACCCATCGGTCTAAGGATGAGATGTGCTCAACTTGACCTGAGTACCCAACTCTCTCTGTACGGTTCTCCAAAACTAAGATGTGAACTGAGTACCTCTATTAGAAATGATAGAAACTGGAACACCATACAATCGAACAATCTCCCTGATATAAATCTCAGCTAACCACTCCGAATAATAAGTAGTACCAACAGGAATGAAGTGCGCGGACTTGGTCAGTCGATCCATAATAACCCATATAGCATCAAACCTCCTCGAAATTCGTGGGAGTCCAAATACGAAGTCCATGGTGATTCGCTCCCACTTCCACTCTGGAATATCAAATCTTTGAAGCAATCCACCTGGTCTCTGGTGCTCATACTTGACCTGTTGACAGTTGAGACACCGAGCAACAAATTCAACAATATCTCTCTTCATTCGCCTCCACCAATAGAGTTTTCTCAGATACGGATACATCTTTGCGGAACTCGGATGGATGGAATACCGTGAACTATGGGCCTCAACTAGAAACAAATCTCGAAGACCATCCACATTGCGCACGCAAATCTGGCCCTGCATCCTCATGACCCCATCATCACCAATAACCACATCCCTGACATCACCGCGACGGACCCCGTCATGAAGAACAAGCAAATGTGGATCATCATACTGGCGTGCTCTAATCTGATCATAAATAGAAGACCTGGAGGCTACACAAGCCAGTACCCGCGATGGCGCCTATCATGGAACTAGGCTAGCCAACCATTTCAGACTATCAATATAAATATCATAAATGTTTTCCCAAAAAAAATTAGCAGAATGAGATGAAACAAAATACACACTTCCCAAAAACCTGGAGTCAACTGTCATGAGCATCTAAGACTGAAAGAAAAATACAATGTACAACATAATGTCTTGGTACAACAAAAGTCTGAGGTATAAAGACCAAAGAAACTATGATATGAGGGGAGGAAAGGAGGTGAGCTGGGGACGCTGAGAAGCTACCTCAATCCCTGAACAACTCCAAGCTTGTCCGGAAGTCAACTAGTGAGATGGTCCAGTACCTGGATCTGCACATAGAGGTGCAGGGAGTAACGTGAGTACGCCAATTCAGTAAGCAATGAAAGTAACTAAAAATTTGAGTGTAGTGACAACCATTTATAAATCATGTAATTCCATATAATGAATAACAGTGGAAATGAATAAATCAAGTTAAAAATCTACAATTCTGAATATTTTGCGAAACTGTAGTTTCCATTTAAAATCTCGTATAAAAATATTTACCATCAGAGGTTCAGTGTAAAGAAGAGTGAAAACAACATTTTCATAAATATAAGCCCCTCGGGCACAGTATCACTCACAATAAAGCCTCTCAGTCACTCGTGACTCCACTATCAGTATCACATGACCTCACTTAACACTCACACTCAGTAAGTACCATGAACACACGCAACTGCTACGGCGGACAGCCCGCTCCACTACTATATACATATATATATTTATACTGTTGTGGCGTGCAGCACGCTCCATATATATAACATACGATGCAGCGTGCAGCCCGATCCATATCATAATCGGATGCGCTCACTGGGGGTGTACAAACTCCTGGAGGGGCTCCTTCAGCCCAAGCGCTATATCTGCTGCGGCCTGCAGCCCGATCCATATATAAGATATATTGTTGTGGCGTGCATCCCAATCCATATATATATATATATATATAATCTATGTTGCCATGTAACGACCCGGTTGGTCGTTACGTAGATCTTGCGTTATAATTATTGTTATTGCCTTGTCATAGGTTGGTTATACTATTTATGATGTGTTAGTGTTGGTAGGCTCGGAATCGAAATGGTTGTAGTGAGAATTTATTCACTCAGTCTTTAAGAATAGCCTTAAAGTGGGAGAAGTCAACTGAGAGTTTACTTATTGGTAAACGAACTCGAAATGCGGATTTTATGGCTCGGGTAGCTTCGTTAGGTGATTTTGGCAATTTTCAGTCGGCAGTGGAAAATAGGCTATCGGGGTCGGAATGGAATTCCAAAAATTAGAGCAGGTTCGTAGCATCATTCTGTATGTGCGTGCAAATTTTCATATCATTCCGATGAGGTTTGGGTAGTATCGGCATCATTGGTGAATTTCAGAAGTTTGAATATCTTTAGGCTTGAATCATGGGTTGATTTGGTGTTTCGATATTATTTTAAGGGTTCCAAAAGTTCGAATAAGTCTGGGTGATCATTTATGACTTGTTTATATATTTTGTTGGGGTCCCGAGAGCCTCGGGTTGAGTTCGGATGGCTGACGGCATGATTTTTGGCATTTTGGAGTTTCTGTTGGGAAACTTTCTGGTGTTTCCGCATCTGCGGATGGGGAACCGCAGGTGCAAGCCCAAAGAAGCGGACAAGACTCCGCAGATGCGGAAGTTGGCTGGGTCAGCAAAGGTCGCAGGTGCGATACCTGGACCGCAGGTGCGAGAAAAGGACCGCAGGTGCGGTCATTGCTGGGCAGAACCTATAAAAAGTGTCCTTAGCGAATTTTGGCCATTCCTTTCACCATTGTAATTCGAGTTTGAAGCTTTTGAAGGCTTTTGAAGAGAGGAAATCATTGTTATTCATTGAGGTAAGGATTTTTGACACTAAAACTCGATTATATGTGATTAAGGATCAAATTACAATCGTTTAATTTATGAAAATTAGTAGAAAAAGATGGAATTAGGGCTTGAGATTATGAGGCCTTTAGGGGATGATTTTAGGGGTAAAACGAACTCCGATTTTAGAGTTTTTGATATGTACGGACTCGTGAGATGATGAAGAACATTCTCGTATAAAACTTGTTAAGTTCTGAGACACGGGCCCGGGGGTCAGGTTTTTGCTAATTTCGGGTTTTGTGGTAAAATTGGTATTTTTAAATTGAAATTCATTTCATTAGCATAATTTGATGAGAAAGATCTAATCTTTATAGATTTGGAGCACTCGGAAGTTGATTCGAGAGGCAAGCGGGTTGCAGAGTAGGTTTTTGGGCTAGTTTGAGGTAAGTAATGTCTTTAAATCCTGTCATGAGGGTATGAATCCCCGGACTTTACATCCGTTCACGGATTTGGAGTGACGCACACACTGGACGACGAATGTGGGGCGTGCAAGAATTGGTAATTTGGAAAATGTATCTTTTTAGGCAACAATTGAATTGCGAAATCGCTTTTAAAGCATATGGTTATTAATATTACTATGTTTTGTTATACTTGGGGGCTAAGCCGTGTTTGGGGTCTAGCGTCGATTTGTTTTAACCCCTTAAGGGCGTTTTTACTAATATTCCTCACTTTGAAACTATGATGTTACACTCAGTCATTCGTGAGAAATTGTTGACACTCTTATTCGAGAATATTACTATTTCTTGAAATTAGATACTATTTTGGGTCGAGAACCCCGTTTTATTTGTGGCCCGAATGGCATGCTGAGAATGTCTGACTGAGTGAGGCCGAGGGCCAATATTGTGAGGATGTTATGATATGAGAGAGACCGAGTGCCTGAGAGTGATTGATGCCATGATTTGGCTTGTTTATAGTGTTTGGGTTGTAGGAGCCCCTCCGGAGTCTGTACACGCCCCCAGTGAGCATAGATACCTACTGAGTGCGAGTGTCGAGTGATGAGTGATTGGGAGGAATAAGTGATATTGAGGTTGCCCACGGGGCTGATACTGAGTGATGGTGAGGTGCTGAGGGAAATTGTTACGAGTGATGATTATAGCACGAGGCAATGTTTTATGATGATATTTTACTGAGTTTTGACTATGATTCACTTCATTTTTCAAACTGATATTACTGAGAGTTTTACTGAGAAATATTGAAAATATACTTGTTTCGAAAGGATTTTATGGAAACTGGTTTTCGAACTTATGTATACTGTATGGAGACTTGATGTTTTACTATTTTGTGGATTGGTGTTTTGTGATGTGTGTTCATATACTTCAGACTGTGATCTATTTTCATTACTACTGAGTTGGCGTACTCATAATTGCTCCCTGCACTTTTGTGTGCAGATCCAGGTACTGGTTCGGAGCAGTAGCCGTCCGAGCTGGTTGTCATCAACGTTTGGGATTTCGAGGTAGCTGTCCAGCGTCCGCAAATTCTCCACTTCCCTTCTTCATTTAGTACTTAGTATTTGATTCATAGACATTATTATGACATTAGCAGTGTTCGTTTGTTCTTAGATGCTCGTGATCGGTTGACTCCAATCTTGGGGGATTTTTTTAGACTGTTAGATTATTATTGCGGCGTAAAGACTTAAAGAAATTATTATATACTCTGTTTGCTGATTATTATTGGTTTTCGAAATACTATAGTAGATCAAACGTGTAGTTATGTGATGGTTGACTAGCATAGTTCCACGATAGGCGCCATCGGTTAGGATTTGGGGTCATGACACGTTGGTATCAGAGCTCTAGGTTACATAGGACTCAACGATCATGTGCAGGTTTAATAGTCTTGCGGATCGGTACGAAGACGTCTATACTTATCTTCGAGAGGTTATAGAACTCTTAGGAAAAATCTCATTTTCTTGAACTCTTTCGTGCCATTCTATTGGTTCTTGAAATCTAAACTACTGTTGTTTCATTCTCTCACAGATGGTGAGGACACGCACTACCGATCAGGGTGACCAGACACTAACCAGACCCATAAGGGGCCGAGGCCGTGGTGGAGTTAGGGACCAGCCCGCGCAACAGCCGGGACAATACCACAGGATACCCCTATCATTCAGGATCAGGTTCCCGTCGAGGGTGCTCTAGCGGGACAGGCTCAGGCACCGACAGTGCCTACTGTTATTCCGGGTCTTCAGGAGACCATAGCTCAGATATTGATGGTGTGTACCAGTTTGGCGCAGGTAGTTGCTATGTCTACTACTGCCACTGACGCTCAGGCCGGGGGAGGCGTTCAGACTCCAGCTGCCCGAACACCTGAGCAGGCTGTACAGGGTATTCAGGCATCGGAGGTAGTCCCAGCCCGACTGGTTTCCCCAGTTCAGGACTATGTGGTTCCAATTATGCCCGAGGATGAGCAGCGTAGGCTGGAGAGGTTCAGTAGACTTCATCCTCCGACTTTCAGCGGCACATAGGGTGAGGATGCTCAAGGTTTTCTGAATAAATTCCAGAGGATACACCGTACTGCGGGTATTTTGGAGACCAGTGGGGTCTTGTTTGCTACATTTCAATTTGCTGGTGCTGCTTTCACTTGGTGGGGGGAATTTGAGAGGCGTAGGCTGGTTAGTTCGGCACCACTCAATTAGCAGAAGTTTTCCACGATCTTTTTGGAGAAGTATGTCCCTCAGTCCCACAGAGCGGAGCATCGCAGGCAGTTTGAGCAGCTGCGCCAGGGAGAGTTATCAGTTACTCAGTACGAGGTGAGGTTTTCCGAGTTGGCTAGACATGCTTCTAATTTAGTCCCTACAGATAGGGAGAGGATCAAGAGATTTGTAGATGGTCTCACGTATCAGCTTCGGATTCTGATGACCAGGGAGAGAGTGTCTGGAGATACATTTGAGCAGGTAGTTGACATTTCTCAGGAAAATGAGTCGGTTCGTAGGCAGGAACGTGAGGAGAGGGAGGCCAAGAGGCCGTAGGGATCACGTAGCTTCAGTGGTGCCCCTTCTAGAGGACAGTTTCACCACGGCAGAGGTCGTCCGTTTAGACCTCCATAGCCAGCTCGCCCAGCTTACAATGGTGCATCTTCGAGGCAGGGTCCCCACAATTCTCATCAGAGATATTAATCTTTTAGTACCCTTCCAGCTCACAGTTCCTCCAGAGCATCATCATATCAGGGTTCTTCTATGCATGGTTTTTCCGATGGTTATCATGGTGATAAGGGTTCTCATCAGTCTCCATCTCCAGCTCCAGGTGGTTGTTTTTAGTGTGGAGTGTTCGGACATGGGTGGAGGCAGTGTCCTCGTCGTCGTGGTAGTTTATCTCAGCAGAGGGTTCATCCCTCGACTTCAGCCCCAATTACTTCACCACCAACCCAGGCAGCCAGGGGTGGTGGTCAGGCAGCTAGAGGCTGCCCTAGAGGGAGAGAACAGGCAGGTGGAGGCCAGCCACATATTTATGCACTTCCAGCCAGGCCGGATGTTAGGGCCTCTGAGGTAGTGATTACAGGTATTGTCTCAGTCTGTTGCCGAGATGCTTTGGCTTTATTTGACCCTGGTTTTACATATTCCTATGTTTCTTCATATTTTGCCCATTTTCTGGATATGCCCCGTGAGTCTTTAGTTACCTCTAATCACGTGTCGACTCCGGTGGGCGATAGTGTTGTTATGGACTGTGTGTATCGGTCGTGTGTGATATCTATTAGGGGTCTGGAGACTTGAGTGGACCTACTGTTACTCAGTATGGTCGATTTTGATGTGATTCTGGGCATGGATTGGTTATCCCCACGACATGCTATTCTTGATTGTCATGCTAAGACCGTGACCCTAGCTATGCCCGAAGTTCCGAGAGTTCAGTGGAGAGGGTCTATAGAGCATGTGCCTAGTAGAGTGAATTCTTATTTGAAGGCTCAGCATATGGTTGAGAAAGGGCGTGAGTCTTATCTTGCTTTTGTGAGGGATGTTAGTAGTGAAACTTCTTTTTTTGATTCTGTTCATGTAGTCCGTGATTTTCCAGACGTATTTCCTGCAGACCTTCCAGGCATGCCACTTGACAGGGATATTGATTTTGGTATTGACCTGGTGCCAGACACCCAGCCTATCTCTATTCCACCTTACTGCATGGCACCCGCGGAGTTGAAAGAATTGAAAGAGTAGCTTCAGGAACTCCTATATAAAGGGTTCATTCAGCCTAGTGTGTCACCTTGGGGTGCACCGGTGTTGTTTGTGAAAAAGAAAGATGGCTCCATGCACATGTGTGTTGATTATAGATAGCTGAATAAGGTTACGGTGAAGAACCAATATTCGTTGCCCCGTATTGATGATTTGTTTGACCAGCTTCAGGGAGCTAGAGTGTTCTCCATGATTGACTTGAGATCAGGGTATCATCAGTTGAAGATTCGCGATTCTGACATTCCGGAGACTGCTTTCAGGACCAGATATGGTCATTATGGCTTCCTGGTTATGTCATTTGGGCTGACCAATGCCCCAGCTGGGTTCATGCAATTGATGAACAACGTGTTTCAGCCTTACCTTGATTCTTTCGTCATTGTTTTCATTGATGACATCCTGGTTTATTCTCGTAGTCAGGAAGAGCATGCTCAACATTTGAGAGTTGTGTTGTAGAGGTTGAGGGAGGAGAAGCTTTATGCAAAATTTTCCAAGTTTGAGTTTCGGCTTGGTTCAGTAGCTTTCTTGGGGAACGTGGTGTCTAGTGAGAGTATTCAGGTGGATCCGAAGAAGATATAAGCGGTGCAGAGTTGGCCCAGACCGTCCTCAAATACAGATAGATTAGGAGTTTCCTTGGTTTGGCGGGATATTACCGTCGCTTTGTGGAGGGATTCTCTTCTATTGCTTCTCCTTTGACAAGATTGACCTAGAAGGGTGCTCCATTCAGATGGTCTGATGAGTGTGAGGAGAGCTTTCATAAGCTCAAGTCAGCATTGACCACAGCTTCAGTACTAGTTTTGCCTACTGGTTCGAGTTCTTACACAGTCTATTGTGATGCTTCTAGAACTGGTTTGGGAGCGGTACTGATGCAGGACGGTAGGGTGATTGCCTATGCGTCTAGACAGTTGAAGGTGTACGAGAAGAATTATCCAGTGCACGATCTTGAGTTAGCTGCCATTTTTCATGCCTTGAAGATTTGGCGGCATTATTTGTATGTAGTGTAGTGTGAGATTTTCACTGATCATTGTTGTTTGCAGTATCTGCTAAGGCAGAATGACTTGAATTTGCGTCAGAGGAGAAGGTTAGAGCTTCTCAAGTATTATGAACTCACCATTTTGTATCATCCGGGGAAGGCCAACACAGTGGCCGAGGGTTTGCGTCGCAGGGCCAAGAGTTTGGGGAGTCTAGCTTACCTTTCAGCAGCAGAAAGACCTTTAGCACTTGATGTTCAGGCTTTAGGAGGTCAGTTGGTGAGATTGGATTTGTCAGACCCTCCGCGGTTATTACATAGCATGGCTTCCCAGTCTTCTCTTTATGATCAGATTAGAGCTCGGTAGTATGATGATCCACATTTGTTAGTACTTCAGGACAGGGTCCGTCGAGGTGATGACGGTGTTATGAGGATACAGGGCCGTATTTGCGTGCCCAATGTGGATGGGCTTCGAGAATTGATATTAGTAGAGGCCCACAACTCGTGGTATTCCATCCATCCGGGTGCCGGAACATGTATCAGGATCTGAGAGAGCAATATTGATAGAGGCGGATGAAGAGAGATATCGTTGAGTATGTAGCACGGTGTCTCACGTGCCAGCAGGTCAAGTATGAGCACCAGAGACCGGGAGGGTTACTTCAGAGATTAGATATTCCGGAGTGGATGTGGGAGCAGATCACTATGGACTTCGTAGTTGGGCTTCCACGGACATCGAAGGGTTTTGATGCTATTTGGGTCATTGTGGATAGATTGACCAAGTCCGCGCACTTCATTCATGTTGGTACTACTTATACTTCAGAGCAGTTAACTGGTATGTACATCAGGGAGATTGTCCGATTGCATAGGGTTCTAATTTCTATCATTTCTGACAGAGGTACTCAGCTCACATCTCGGTTTTGGAGGGCTGTGCAGAGAGGTATGGGTACTCAAGTAGAATTGAACACAACATTTCATCCTCAGACCGGCGGGCAGTAGGAGAGGACTATTCAGGTTTTAGAGGACATGTTGCGGGCCTGTGTGATAGATATTGGTGGCTCATTGGGTCAGTTTCTACCACTAGCGGAGTTTGCATATAATAATAGCTACCACTCCAGTATTCAGATGGCCCCGTACGAGGCTTTATATGGTAGGAAGTGTAGATCTCCGGTTGGTTAGTTCGAGCCCGGTGAGGCTAGGCTATTGGGCACATATTTGATTCAGGATGTGTTAGAGAAGGTGAAGTTTATTTAGGAGCGACTTCGCACGGCACAATCTAGGAAAAAGAGTTATGCAGACCGAAAGGTCCGGGATGTGTCTTTTATGGAAGGTGTTAAGTTACTGTTGAAGGTATCACCCATGAAAGGTGTTGTGAGGTTCGGAAAGAGGGGAAAGTTGAGTCCACGGTTTATCGGTCCTTTTGAGGTATTTCAGAAGGTTGGAGAGGTGGATTATAGACTTGCCTTTCCACCCAGCCGATCGAGTGTTCATATGGTATTTCATGTGTTGATGCTGAGGAAATATATTGGTGACCCGTCTCATGTGTTAGACTTCAGCACAATCCAGCTCGAGGGTGATATGTCATATAAGATAGAGCCAGTAGCAATTTTGGATCGTCAGGTTAGAAAGTTGAGGTCCAAGAATATATCCTCGTAAAGGTACAATGGAGAGGTCAGCCAGTGGAGAAGGCTACTTGGGAGACCGAGCGGGAGATGCAGAAAAAATATCCTCTCTTGTTTGAGACTCTAGGTATGTTTCTAGGCTCGTTCGAGGGCGAATGTTTGCTTAAGAGGGGGAGAATGTAACGACCCAGTCATAGGTTGGTTATACTGTTTATGATGTGTTAGTGTTGGCAGGCTCGGAATCGGAATGGTTGTAGTGATAATTTAGTCACTTAGTCTTTAAGAATAGCCTTAAAGTGGGAGAAGTCAACTGAGAGTTGACTTATTGCTAAATGACCTCGGAATACGGATGTTATGGTTCGGATAGCTTCGTTAGGTGATTTGGGACTTAGGAGTGTGTTCGGAATGTAGTTTTGAGGTCCACTGTAGAATTAGGCTTGAATTGGAGAAAGTTAGTTTTTGGCGATTTCTGGTCGGTAGTGGAAAATAGGCTATCAGGGTCGGAATGGAATTCCGGAAATTGGAGCAGGTTCGTAGCATCTTTTTGGATGTGTGTGTGCAAAGTTTCATATCATTCGGACGAGGTTTGGGTAGGATCGACATCGTTGGTGAATTTTGGAAGTTTGAATATCTTTAGGCTTGAATCATAGGTTGATTTGCTGTTTCGATGTTATTATGGGGGTTCTGAGAGTTCGACTAAGTCCGGGTGATCATTTATGACTTGTTTATATCTTTGGTTGGGATCCCGAGGGCCTCGGGTTGAGTTCGGATGGGTGACGGCATGATTTTTGGCATTTTGGAGTTGCTGGTGGGAAACTTTCTGGTGTTTCCGCACCTGCGGATGGGGAAGCGCAGGTGAGAGCTCGCAGAAGCGGACAAGGTTCCGCAGATGCGGAAGTTGGCTAGGTCAGCAAAGTTCGCAGGTGCGAGACATGGACCGCACATGCGGAATCGCAGGTGCGGAGGAGTTTCCCAGTTGCGGAAGTCTGGACATAAGTCATTATCGCAGGTGCGCATCTGGGACCGCTGGTGCAAGTCCGCAGGTGAGAGAAAAGGACCACCGGTGCGTTCATCGCTGGGTAGAACCTATAAAAATAACCCTTAGCGAATTTTGGCCATTCCTTTCACCATTGTTATTCGTGTTTGAAGCTTTCGAATGGTTTTGAAGAGAGGAAATCATTGTTCTTCATTGAGGTAAGGATTTTGGACACTAAAACTCGATTATATGTGATTACGGATCAAATTACCATCGTTTAATTTATGAAAATCAGTAGAAAAAGATAGAATTAGGGCTTGAGATTATGAGACCTTTAGGGGATGATTTATGGGGTCAAATGAACTATGATTTTAGAGTTCTTAATATGTACAGACTCGTGCGATGATGAAGAACATTATGGTATAAAATTTGTCGAGTTACGAGATGCAGGCCCGGGGGTCGGGTTTCGGATAATTTCAGGTTTTGTGCTAAAATTTGTATTTTTCAGTTGGAATTCATTGCTTTAGCATAATTTTATGAGAAAGATCTGATCTTTATAGATTTGGAGCACTCGAAAGTTGATTCGAGAGGCAAGCGGGTTGCACAGTAGCTTTTCGGGCTAGTTTGAGGTAAGTAATGTCTTTAAATACTGTCATGAGGGTATGAAACCCTGAACTTTACATCCTTTTACGGATTTGGAGTGACGCACACACTGGATGACGAGTGTGGGGCGTGCACGAATTGGAAATTTGGAAAATGCATCTTTTTAGGCAACTATTGAGTTGCGAAACCGCTTTTAAAGCATATGGTTATTAGTATTACTATGTTTTGTTATACTTGGCCTGTAAGCCATGTTTGGGGCCTAGTGCCAATCTATTTTAACCCCTTCAGGACTATTTTACTGATACTCCTCGCTTTGAAACTATGATTTTACACTCAGTCTTTCTTGTGAAACTGTTGACACTCTTATTTGATGATATTACTATTTCTTGAAATGAGATACTATTTTGGGTCGAGAACCCCATTTTATTTATGGACCGAATTCCATGCTGAGAGTGTCTAACTAAGTGAGGCCGAGGTCCAATATTGTGAGGATGTTATGATATGAGAGAGATCGAGTGCCTGAGAGTGATTGATGCCATGATTTGGCTTGTTTATAGCACTTGGGTTGTAGGAGCCCCTCCGGAGTCTGTACAAACCCACAGTGAGCGTAGGTACCTACTAAGTGTGAGTGCCGAGTGATGAGTGATTGGGAGGCATGAGTGACAGTGAGGTTGCCCGCGGGGGTGATACTGAGTGATGGTGAGGTGTTGAGGGAAATTGTTACGAGTGATGATTATGGCCTGAGGGGAAGTTTTATGATGATATTTTACTGAGTTTTTACTATGATTCACTTTATTTTTCAAACTGATATTACTGAGAAATATTTAAAATATACATGTTTCGAAAGGATTTTTTGGAAACTGGTTTTCGAACTTGTGTATACTGTATGGAGAGTTGATGTTTTATTGTTTTGTGGATTGGTGTTTTGTGATGTGTGTTCATATATTTCAGACTGTGATTTATTTTCATTACTACTGAGTTGGCGTACTCATCATTACTCCTTGCACCCCTGTGTGCAGATCCAGGTAATAGTCTGGAGCAGTAGTTGTCCGACATCGTCGTCATCACCGTTTGGGATTTCGAGGTAGCTGTCCAGCGTCTGCAGCTTCTCCACTTCCCTTCTTCATTTAGTACTTAGTATTTGATTCATAGACATTATTATGACATTAGCAGAGTTAGTTTGTTCTTAGATGCTCGTGATTGGTTGACTGCATTCTTGTGGGATTTGTTTAGACTGTTAGATTATTATTACGGCGTAAAGACTTAAAGAAATTATTTTATACTCTGTTTGCTGATTATTATTGATTTTCAAAATGTTATAATAGATCAAATGTATAGTTATGTGATGGTTGGCTAGCCTAGTTCCACGATAGGCGCCATCACGACCTGTTAGGATTTGGGGTCGTGACAAACCCACATGTAATACATAACATATATATTGTTGTGACATGCAGCCTGTCCCATAACTATCCTCACATACTCGGCTCTCGGCCTGACTCAGTCACCCTCACAAGCTACTTGGGCAAATTCATCTCAACTCACGGGACTCGACCCAAAATACTTTTCAGAGTTTTCAAAGCAGTGTGATAAGAATGAAAATAATAACAAGTAGGAAACATGACTGAGTTCATAGATATTCTATCGGGATAGTGGTAGAATAGTGTCAAAGTACCTCTGAGGGTCTAAAAAGGTAGGCACAAGGCCCCAATCGTGGCTCACAACCCATAAACAAGTATAAATTTCTAAAATGTAGGATATCATAAGGTTTCAAATCGAATACGCGGCTTAATAGTCGCTATAGGACGGACCAAGACACAATCCCCATTGGTGCATGCCCCCACGCTCGTCACCTAGCGTGTGCATCTCCTCATTTACCAAAACAATACCAAATCACAGGGTGTCACACCCTCAGGTTTAGAGTTACATTCGTTACTTACCTCAAGACAGCCCAAAATCTACTTTTTGATGCACATGCCCTTCGAATTAGTTCCCAAATGCTCCGAATCTAACCAAAATCATATTAACATCATCAATATACGCTAACAAAACAAAACTCGATCAAAAGATATGAATTTTAACACGATTCCCGAAATTCAGCCAAAATCGAGCCCCGGGCCCACATCTCGGAATTCTATAAAATGTACATCACTATAATCCATATCCTCCCACAATTCTGTACATACCAAAAACACCTCAATCGGACCACAATTGCCCACTCAAATCACGAAAAGAATTTTCAAATCTTTCCTCCCATTCTTCCCAACTTTCCTACTCAAATTCTTCAAATTTCAAACCTAATCCATAACAAAATAACATAGAAACGAGTTTTACAATACGGGAACTTACCTCCACTAAAGACCTTCGAATTCCCCCTTCAATTTTCTCTCAAACAAGCTCAACCCGCATGCAAAAATTGAGGAAATGACCAAAATTTCGCGGAAAACCCTATTTATATTTTCTTACCAGTTAATCCGCACCTGCGGACAATTCCTTGCACCTGTGGACCCGCAGTTGTGGTCCCAGGTGTGCACCTGCGAAAACCCACTGACAGTCCAACTTTCGCACCTACGAGTCCTTTTCCGCACCTGCGAAGCCCATGCTTCGCACCTGCGCAAGATCTTCGCACCTGAGACATCGCACATGAGGCTCCCCATCCGCAGGTGCGGCCACACCAGAAGATTCATACCAGCAGCTACTTGATGCAAATTTCCTAAGTTCCAACCTCCGCTAACCATCCGAAATCAATCTCGAGCCCCTCAGGGCCCCAACCAAACATACCAACACACCCCATAGCATCATTCAAACTTAGTTGAGCCTTCGAAGCTAAGTTCCAAATCACCTAACAAAGCTATTCGAGCCATAAAATCCACATTAGTCGGTTACCAATAAGTCAACTCCCAGTTGAATTATTTGACTATCAAGCTAATTTAAGAGACGAAATGTCTTAGTTCTCACCACGACCACTCCGAACCCGAACCAACCTACCCAATACAACATAAATAGGCTAAGCAACATGCGATAAAGCAGAAATGGGGGAAACAAGGCTTATCTCACGGAACGACCGGCCGGGTCGTTACAATACTTAATCCTAAGGTTAGGATTTTCAGATCCTCTTTTTTTCCGAACCAAAGTTAGTTCAAGCTTTAATTTTAAGTGCTATTCCGTCTATCTTCCTCCTATTATGTATAAATCTGCCTATTTTTTGGCGATTTCTCTTACTTACCCTAAATTAGGGTTTTAGACCCTAAATTTGTACTAAATCTGGTTCGATTAGGTGTTTCTTTTTGAATAATTTCTTGTCTATGTTCATTGCATGCAGTATATAGTTGATTGCCTTTATTGTTTGCTGAATTTGTGGGGGTTTTCTTAGAACTAGGGTTTGAGACTTCTTACTGATTTTATGATACTCTTTCCTTTCTCATATGTGACTAATACTTTATGTATTTTTACCTTATTCTGCTTTGAAACTAATTTTTAATTTATTCTATATGATATTTTCCTTTTTCCAAGTGTTACTCGCCTAATTACACGCCATTATGCCCTGTTAATTTAATGATTTATGTACTATTTGTCCTAAAATTATACTTCAACTGATTCTGTGATTTCTTTCCTTGTCTGTGTATGATTGATTCATTCCCTCATTTGTTTGTCTAGTTGACTAATATTTAAACCCATTCTCCTTCTCCCTTTCGAAAGGACTCAAAAAAAATGATTAAAATAATCTTCCTAAACTCTATGTTGTTATTATTCCTATTCTGCATTGTGGTCTTGGCCGGCTGAAAGCCAAGGCCATTAAGTTCTAGGTTTTGTTTCTCATTGTTGATTCATAAAACTATGGTTTTGTTCTTTTCTTGTGCTTCTCGCCTAACTGGTGAGTCACTGTACCTTTGCCATTTTATTCTTATGCATTTGTGACATGTGTCTATGATCCAGTGTGTGTTTAAAGTTTACCTTTTCATCATGATTCTTCCAATTTCATGTTTATATGAGTCCCTTTAGTTCTCTAATTAATAATGTTAGTTCTGAGACTGTTTGTTTTTAATAATATGAATCCTCTTAGGTGTTAGCTTAATTTCTTCCTGTATACAATTTGTTAGTTCTGCACTTGCCTTAATATTTAGTAACCTCTTCAGGCAATACTAGAATACTTATTAGTTCACTTATTCTTAATCTTTACAAAGTTTGTCTTATTATGCTTGATCAGTGTTAAGCCATTTTCTGTCACTAATGTACCCTGATAACTTGTCCTTTAGCGTGTCTTTAATTCGTTTTGATTCCATATGATTGTTTGAATTTTTTGCTTTCATACTATGTCTAAATATTGTTTCTGAACAAAGCTTGTCCTTAATACTAGCATGTACACTTAGCTTAATTAGGCCTTTCAGATTTTAATTTTATACTTGAGCATGAACAACTTTGCAAATCTTGCCAATTTGTCTTCTTAGTGCAATTCTGCCTACATATTATTTGTTTTAAACTCTTTGATGATGGCATTTACTAAACTCAAACCGGTTTTAAAAATTTGTTATTTGCCATTGTTTTTTTTTCTATACTACTACCTCAAACTCCTATCCGTAAGTCCTTAGGCTCTATCATTAACCTCCTCAATGTGAGCACTGCTCGGGGTCCATGTGAGGCCCTTATGAACTCTGATGCACTGGGGTTTGGATCCTAATATCCTTTGAATTATTTTCTAGCATTTGGTTCTCTAGTGTGAGCATTTCTCTTGGTCCCTTGAGGCCCTTGGGAACAATGACACACTGGAAACCTGGTTCCAATGTACTATGAATCCCTATGTTGTGTTGTGGTTATGCTGGAAGACCTGGCTCCCAGGTTTATTTGGGCCTATGAAGGCTCCCTATAGTGTTACTATTACCACTATGTAATTCATTTGATATACTAGGATGTAATAACTCTGTAATAACAGATTTGGGGATATTTAGTGAAGCTGGGGGGATTTTACTTATATCTTTTGTTAAAATTGGGTAAAAATCCTTCCTATAGGATTTAATAGCGCTGATTAAACTATGTGAGTGCTATATTGTGTTTAGAAATTTTGCCTATAGGGCTTTCGTGATTGTTTTGATCCTGTGTTTTACATTTGCATACTAGAGACATTGCTTGTAGGAATTTCGTTTAATTTTGTACATTAGAAATCCTGTTCATAGGATCTATACATGTCTTCAATAAATGTGCATTAGCAATCATGCCTATAGAACTTTGTTGTGTGAGATAATTATCTTTCCTGGCAATCTGTTTGAATTCTATCCATATCCCGCAAATATATATCATGCCTATAGGACTAAAAAATCAGTTTTCAACTTAGAGATGATGTATGTAAGTTTTAAATCAATTCAGCATTTAGAAATCCTGCCTTAGCCTATAGGGTTTAAATCAATTCAGCATTCAGAAATCATGCCTATTGGGTTTAAATCAATTCAGCATTTAGAAATCATGCCTATAGGGTTTAATTCAATTCATAAATTAGAAAGCATGCATGTAGGATGTGAAAAGGAATAAAACCTCTCTCTATAGATTAAAATCCATGCTACACCTAGAAATCCTACCTATAGGTCTGTAATTAATAAGCTAGCAGAAATCATGCCTATAGGATCCTGTTGGTTAATTCTGAATTCGTTCTCTACTGTCAAACACTTAGGCAATATATTTGTAGGACTTAAAAATGATTCTGGGTTTATAATTGTGACATATTACTGCCTGAAGTGCCCAGATTCGCGCTGAATAAAATCAGTAGGCAAATAAATAAGGCTTAATGCTCGCCTTAATAAAACTGTCTCTACATTCTGTTTTCCCTCGTAGATATCCTGCTTATAGGATTCCAAAGTAATAAAGTTTTCATGCTTTTGTTGTCTATGTGCGGAGGTCAATGTGAGCACATACTTGTTCCTTATCTGAATGTCCTATTTGTTATTGTTTGTCACCTAGATTTCACATTTGTAGTAATATAGGTTGGTCTAGAACTATCCCAAATAGAGGTCCTAATGCCTCTAGGGCCATAGGTAAGGGACGGGTAGTGCATGCATAAGGAACGAGCTAGAAACTGCTAGAACGCTTAAGTAACAACTTAAAGATAGTAATTGGATAGCAAGGAGATAATAGCACATGCGTTAATACTACGAGTGACACCCCGACTTAAGGGAGTTGCAAAGTATTGTATGGAATGATCGTATATGCTAAAAAACTCAGGACCCATATACTCTTGTTTAATATAAAATTGGATATTGCATTTGGTCAAATTGTTTCATCCCTTTTTAGACTAATTCGCTTAATCTAAGTTCGGCTAGGACCCACCGTTGTGGACCTCGAGGGGTGCCTAACACCTCCCCCTCAAGGTAATTTGTACACCTTACCCTATCTCTGGTGATATAAACTGGTTCTATGAGTTAATTTCTCTAGGTTCCCTAACGCACCTTAATTCGTTAGGTGGCGACTCTCTCAATTCCAATTCCTTACCCTCTCAAAAAGGAGTTGTCTCGAAAATGTCAAAATCCGATTTCGCGAGAAAAAGGGGGCGTGACACATAGCAGTCGTCACTTTTGTGGAGGAGGTTATCAAAGATATTCTGTATAGCCCTTTGATATGTGGCACTAGAATTCTTCAAGACAAAAGGCATCACCATAAATACCCTTGGGGGTGAAAAATGCAGTATGCTCTTCATTATTCGATGCCAAGTGAATTTGGTATAGCCTGACGAACTATCCATGAAAAACATTGCCTGGTAACTAGTAGTTTCATCAATCATGAGCTTAGGGATAAGAAGTGAAAATTTATCCTTAGGATATGCATTGTTAAGATCCCTAAAGTATACACATATTTGGATATTCTACTTCCTCACACATACAATACTTGAATTACATGTTAGGTATTAATTGAACAAATAAGGTAGCTTCAATGAGTTTTTAACTTCAATTTCAATCAAGGGAACCAAGTCAATTATAAAGCATCTTTGAGGTTTCTTAATAAGATTAGTGTTATTCTTGACTGCAAGATGAAAGGCAGCTACTTTGGCTTCCAATTCGGGCATAAGAGTGAAAATTTGAGCCCAAACCCACCCAACCTGCTTAAGGTTGGGCTGATTATTGACCCACCCATTTGCTGACATCTTGACCTAGTCATTTCACCTCTTCTAAAGTAGGGCTAATTTTAGCCCAAATTTATCAATGAGTAACTTTCCTAAAATATATTAAAATAGTACTTTTTAGTTTGATATAGTATATATGATCAAAACAAAAGAAAAAAAAATCTTATTTAATAATTAAACAATTCATAAGAAAATAATACACATTAATTAAAGATAAGATAGAGTTGGGTTGGTAAGGCTATGACCCAAATATTAGCCCATCTTGACCTAGCCCATCTCAGCCCAAGTAACTTTTGAGTGGGTTATTTACTTAGCCCATTTTGACCCGCCTAAAATAAGTCCAACCCGCCTATTTGACACCCCTAGGTAGGCACTTTCTTCATGAACAACTAGTACAACACTTAGATAGGTGGGCCTCGATTCTTCATCAGTGCCAATGTTAACTTCTTTCAAGGCATCAAATGTGACCTTTACCCCTTCTTCAAGTTCTAGTGGAGCATCTTTAGCATATCTTATTGAGGATTTCCATAGTTGAAATATATACAGTAACACCAAGATATATCCTTCAATTTCTCATCAACCTCCATTAAATATGAAATATATTGTTTGTCTTCTACAGTGATATGAAGAGCCCATGCTTTCTTCATCTTGAACATGTTCCTTGGTGTAGACAATAGTGTGTGACTTTGCTTTTAGTACCTACTTATATGACACCACAAGTTTCATTTGTCGCCTTATTCTATAAGGAACCAAACTTTGGAAATCCTTAGAGATTTCTTCGACCTAGAGAGATATTCCTCAACAATGACTTTGACTTTAGCAGTTTCCACCTCAAATATTTAAGTTGTGAACTCATCACTTTTGGTCTTTGTGATTTCCCCGGCCTTTACTTCCTTCATGATAGGGTTATTCAAGTAAAACATTGCAGCAACCTAGTGTGACTCAACCTTGGTGAATAGCTTGCCATCAACAACTATCTTCTTTTCGATTATTATTCTTGTAATACTTAGGACGTTGATGATAGATAGATGGAACCATTATATTCTCATGTATCTGAGAGGTCTATCAAAAAATACATTGTATGAAATCTTTGTGGATGTCTGAGAGTTCGTCTATGGGAGCTCATAGTTCTTTCACGATGCAAAATGGTAAGATATTCCCTGAGGATACTCCATCAATCGAAATATGGTTCCTCCTTTCATTGTGCTTATAACCAACCATGTATAAGGGGCGATTATGAGGTGTGTCACCTATTAGAAGGTAATCACCTTTGAACATAAGTGTTTCTTCGCAAGAATTAACTTCTTGAGGAATGAACTAAGTGAGCTTCTCTGACTTTGAAAATTGTGCCTATGATAGGTCTTCACTCTTTTCTTCTCCTTTGTCGACATTGAAACAAGAGACCTCAATACTATAATGGGAAATCTTCGTGCGGATCCAACTTCGTAAGAATTCCTTAAAAATGACTGGATGTCATGGCTTTTGAGGGTGGTGCACCTGCACATTTCCTTTCATCGGATGCTTAATTGGGTTGTGTCTCCTTGGTCTTTTCATTATCATTTTCTTTGTTGGTTGTTTGATTGATTCTTATAGAGGAATTCATTTTTGGCATCTATGGTGAATCACTAAGGTCCAACCTTCATCGTCAAGTTGATCAACTTCAGTTTTGTTATTCTCCTGTAGTTTTTCATGTTTACTTTCTTCAAAACTTCAGATTCATCTAATTGAATGTGGTAAAAGTGATAGAATTTGGGTTCACAATTACTTCTTATCTTCAAACACAATCATTTCTTCACGAGCCAAGTCCATAACTTTATCCTTGAATACAAAGAACTTCTCAAGAGGGTGACCCACAAGACAATGGTATTTCCAGTAATTTGGGTCACTTATTTTTCTAGCTTCATTTGGCCGCTTCATCTTCAGAAGCTCAGTGAGCTTCAGCTCGAGGAGTTCATTAGAATCTATACGCATATTTTATTCAAAAAAATGGGTACACCTACGGATATTTAGTAAACTGTTCCTCCCTCTTAAAGGATGGGCTGGCTCTGATACCACAGTAAGATAAACAGAGCAAAAGACTCCAAGAAAGCAAACTATATCATAGATACAAAAGTTTTCCTACAAAAGGGCTGGATATTACCAAGCTATACTAACAGTTAATTTTCTTGTAGTCGCAAAAGTTTTCCTACCAAAGGAGCTGGCTTCAACAACCCATAAGGGACTTCTTGCCAAGCTACACAACTCAGAAAACTTTTGTACTACAATCAACCCAACTGTTAAAACTCAGAAAACATTCGTACTACAACAAGCTAACTTTCTTAGAGTATTCTTACTCTATTTTCATACATGGACCGGCCTTTACATCCATTCGAAAAAAAGAACAAGAAGGAAAATTAGAAGGAACTCATATGTAGTATATCACAAAGATTTTGAAAGGTTACAAGATGATCCTACAGCTACTACAAGACCTTCTTTATATAGGACTAGGAGGTTATTACAAGACAAACTTACATTAAAATAAACTTATATTACATGGCAAACCAATCTACAAGTGAGCCCCTTTTTACATGTGAATGACCTTTAGGCAAAGCCACTAAAAACTGCTGAAAACATGTGAAACGGGTGAAATACACATGGTTTAGCATGTGAAAGTTTGTGGGAATATGTGAAAGCATGTGAAAATAGTGTGCTTCATGTGACGGGACATGTGGAGGCATGTGGAAGCATGTGAAAGTGGGACCCAGCTAGTTTATAAGGATGTGAAATTTTGTCTTGGCATGGGTAGATGATTCTTTAGGGTTTTTTGGTAGGTAATGTAGGATTATGATGGGATTAACAAGGATTTAGATAATTGATCTTCCTGGTTTGTCTTCTAGGCATCTTTTCAGAGATCTTGTATAGTGATGCTTGGAATTTGTCGGTTCTTTCTCGGCATGTTCCTTCTCATTTGGATTGTAGGATGTGATCCGTAACCTTAATCTGGAGATGTCTTACATGATCTTTTCCCGGATGATTTCATACGGAGTTTGATATTCTTTTGCTGCTTCTCGGACTTTTCCCCAGTGAGGATGATTGCTAGTATAATTCCAACTTGCCCAATCTTTTGGCCATATTTCTTTCGGGATGCACATGTTTTGCTGGAAGATAACTCTCTGTGCTTTACTGTATTCTTCTTCCATGGATAAAATAGACACGGGAAGTTTCCACCAGAATGACGCTTGTGCTTGTGCCTGGACTTTTCCATTAATGATCTTCACTGGCCTGTGAAACATGAATACCTTTGCATTGAAGGAATCATTGAAACATTTTATCCAATATCTTCTAGGCTTGAACCATAATAGAAACACTTTAAGAGCTGGTTCAATGTTTTTTTTATCCAATATCTTCTAGGATTGAACCATAATAGAAACACTTTAAGAGCTGGTTCAATGTTGTCAAAATCTTTGAAGACATTGCACTTGAATTCCATGAAAATGTAGTACTGATGGCACAGGTACCAGAAAAACCATAATAATTCTTGTGGAAAATCCTTTTCTTGAGCTATGAATATATGGAAGAAAGGATATTCTGGATTGACCCCATATGGCTTGAGAATTGATCCTCCATGTTGCCGGAAAACTTGAAGCTCATAATAAGTCCTTCTTTCCATGATAATTGATGGATCAAAGAGAACTATGAGGTTGAACAACTCCGGTGGATAATATGTTAGCTTTNAGTACTGATGGCACATGTACCAGAAAAACCATAATAATTCTTGTGGAAAATCCTTCGCTTGAGCTATGAATATATGGCAGAAAGGATATTCTGGATTGACCCCATATGGTTTGAGAATTGATCCTCCGTGTTGCCGGAAAACTTGAAGCTCATAATAAGTCCTTCTTTCCATAATAATTGACGGATCAAAAGGATCCATGAGGTTGAACAACTCTGGTGGATGATCTGTTGGCTTCAATGGACTTGTTCTCGATATATTTGAGAACATGAAAATCTGATTGGTTAGGTTTTGGTTAGGCTTCAGTTTTGCCGAGGAAAATCTCCTTGAAAATTCTTCTGGCCGAGATAGAAAATCTGCGAGAATATTATCCTTTCCTTTGAGATGCTTGACTTGGAACTTGTATGGAGAGAACCATTGAGCCCACCTGAGAATTTCCGGATTGGGAATAATTTTTGCATTCAACTGGATCATCTTTGGGAAAGCCTTCATATCCATTTCTATCAGAAATTCTGTGTGAATCAGGAAAAAGTTGAATTTCTTGATTCCATTTTTTACTGCAAGTATTTCCTTGAATGTGGAGTGATAATGTTGCTCCGCCTCTTTAAACCTTCCGCTGGCATATCCGCATATTTTTCTCTGGCCATCTTTTTCTTCAAATAGAACGGCACTCCAGTATTCATTGCTGGCATCAGTTTGCAGTATTTTCTTACCATCTGAAAGGATGTAGAGGGACTTGACATTTTTTGTNAGAAATGTATGTAGAAATATTTGGTATGAAATCTCTTACATAATTTATTATACCCAAGAACTATTGGATCTGCTTTGTTGTGAAGCTGGTATCTGGAAACTTGAGCAGTTCTTGACATATATGTGGCCCTGGAATTTATGCACCTTGGATAAAATGCATTCCAAGAAAATCAATCTCCTTCTGTGCAATAACCATCTTTTTTGCTGAAAGCATGATCCCGTATTGTGTTATCAATGCCTCAAACTGACGAAGCAAATTAACATGTTCCTCAAATGTATTACTAAATAACAAGATGTCATCAGTGTAAACCAAAGAGTTATGGAGGATGGGCTGGAATATTTTTATCATGGCTTTTTGGAACAAGGAGGGTGCAGTCTTTAATCCGGAAGGCATGACCTTCCATTAGAAGTGATGATCGGGGATGCAAAAACCAGGTTTGGGTCTTTCTTCAGGGTGAATTCCCAATTGCCAAAATCCAGATATTAAATCAAACTTGGAAAAATACTTGGCCTTGGCTAAGTGGGAGAAAAGAGTGAGTTTATTTAGAATATGGAATTTATCATCTTGGAGGAAATGGTTAAGTGGCTGGTAATTAATGACTAACTTGAGTTTTCCTCTTGTTTGCTCAGCTCTTTTATTGACATAGAATGCTTCGCATGCCCACTTTGAATCGGATGGCTCTATTAGATCAAATTCCAAAAGATCTTCACATTCTTTCTTTCCAAGCTAGAGATGATCTGGATTCATGCCTGAATGACTTGCTTTTGTTGGATTGATGTTTTCATTGTTCTTGAAAGAAAGATTGATAAAAAATTCTTCATTTTTTCATAACGGGCTTTTCTCTTTCTTCGTGAAATCCTTGTGGGATTCTGCACATGAATGCTCAATGATATTTTGCTCAATCTCTTTTATTTGTTCATCATTGGTAATTTGGAAGAGCCTTGGAATCTCAGAATAAGGTTTGAACTGTTTCTTGAAAGTTATCCCGTTGGCCTTGATCTGGAGTTGATCTTTGAGTTGTCTGTAAATGTCGAATCCAACAATAAGATCTTTTCCTGGTACATCAGATCCTATAAGCTTGGCCCTGTACTTCAATCCTGGAAAGAACTCGATTGTGACCGGATGCTTTGTGATGACAGTGGTAGTCAGAATTCCATTTGATGCAGTGTTGAAATCCTTAAAGTGCGGCATCCATTGGTTTTCAGGAAGTACAGCAGGATTTATGAGTGAGGAAGCAGCTCCAGTGTCGATGAAAGCAATAACTCGAAT
>ML436031.1:0-27270 GCA_005239525.1 Nicotiana knightiana | reverse complement strand
TGTTCCTCTCGAGTAGCAAGAATAGGATGCTGGTCAAGTTTTGAGGCAGCAACATATTCTTTGACTCCTTTTGGTTTGTGTTGGACTAAGGAACGGATTTGGGTCCATGGTGCAAATGATTTTTTGGCAAAAGCTGAGTAAGGGTTTATTAGGTGTAGTTCAGTGGAAGATACTTTTTGTTCATCGGGTAGGATATCGACTTCATAAGGTAATCATATTTTTTGGACAAGGTTTTATATAGAGTAGGAGACATATTCATTTTTTTCTAGGGAAGAGGATGATGGAAACGACTTAGACATATTTAGTAAATTGTTCCTCCCTCCGAAAGGATGCGCTGGCTCAGATACCACAGTAAGATGAACAGAGCAAGAGACTCCAAGAAATCAAACTATATCATAGTTTGCTTATCATGCAAAGATGTTTTAGAGGTAACTTTTACCTTGCTTATCATGCAAAGATGTTTTAATATTATGCTTCTTGCACCCCTTTGGTCTTAACTTCATAAGCAATATGTTTACATTCATAACTTCGTTGCTTTTTGACATAGGTACAGAGTTGCTCTATTTCTTAGCTTCGTGCTTATCATTTCAAGGCTCGTAGATAGGTAGTCTTTCATATCCAGCAGAAACCATGCTCAACTCCATATCATGGGCACAAGTGGCAAGTTCTTTAGATGTCCTAGGCTTGATACCTTGAAAGATGTAATGATGTCCCCAATGCATGCCTTGGATTCATATCTCTATGTCAGAATTTTTACAAATCTTATATTTACAGTTAAGGATTGAGTTCCTCCATCGATTGACAACGTCAATCCTAGTTCATTTTTCTATTGACGAGTATGTGTAAGTTCCGCCATGTTTAAAGTATGCCTTGTTCCATAAAAGTAGTTGAGGATCTTGCTTCATTTGATCCCAACTATTAATAGCTCCAGTGTCGAGGTCTGTATACCAATCAAAAATATTTCATTTTAGTTAGCGAACAAACTGCTTGACGAGGTACTCTCCATAAGTTATAGTATCATTGCATGTCTCAACAAAGTGCGCCACATGTCTCTTTGGATTGCCTTTGCCATTGAACTATTCAAATATGGGAGGATGATGGTCGGTGGGCATCTTCAAGCTATCCATCCTTGTAGCATACGGCTTTTCTTATGTAAGGGAGGACTTGGAAGAAACTTTATATTTGTTCTTTATAGTCCCTTTGATGATCTCCTTTAGTGGGTCAATTGGAATTATTCCTTCAAAAGAGATAGTGATTTTCTCGGCGGGTGCTAGTCTTTTTGTGCGAGGATCAATCTCTTGAGCATCTGGACTCTTCCCAGGTGCATGAATGGATTCCCCTTCCATCGAGCCTTCCACTCTGTCTGTTGACTCGTTAATTCGAGCGTCTTGATTTTCATACGCTTGGTCAAGCCGACAATTGCATCTATTAAGTTTATTAGCTACTCCTCCAAAAATGAAGCATTCATCATCATTATTTACATGACTTTTGTGAAAGATGGGGAGTAGCATGGATTCTCACATAGATTGATCTGTTGCTTGGTCATCTTATATGGTGTAAGTCTCACGACCCCAAATCCCACCAAAACCGTGACACCTAACACTTCTTGCTACGCAAGCCAATATTTAATATACAGAAATAAACTCCAATAAGATTAAGAAAATAGTCTCAAGGGAACAAGATATATAACGGTAGCAATATAGCAATACTTCTAAAATACCATCCCAACATCTGGTATCAATTAGTACATGAGTTTTATAGACTAATAAGTACAAATGTTTGAGTAGCGATATAATAATGTATGAAGTACATAAACAATAATAACCAACGTAAGGGAATGAACTCCAAGGCTTGCGGGCAGAAACATCAGAGCTACATTTAAATCATTAATGGAAAACGCTGCAACTCTCAAGAATCAGCATTATCAGTAGCACATGGATCTACACATAAAATGCAGAGTGTAGTATGAGTACAACCGACCCTATGTACTGGGTAAGAGCAAGCCTAACCTCGAATTGAAGATATTGACGAGATTGGAAATGTCTATTACTCACTTCCAACAGCCAACAATAACATAAACAACAGAATAGTAGTTGTAAAGGGAAAGCAGCACAAAAATAACAAGTTCAATTTATCCACATTAGTGGGAAATAGACATGTTTTCCAATCAAATCTGGTATCAATGAGTACATGAGTTTTATAGACTAATAAGTACAAATGTCCGAGTAGCGATATAATAATGTATGAAGTACATAAACAATAATAACCAACGTAAGGGAATGAACTCCAAGGCTTGCAGGAGGAAACATCAGAGCTACATTTAAATCATTGATGGAAAACGCTGCAACTCTCAAGAATCAGCATTATCAGTAGCACATGGATCTACACATAAAATGCAGAGTGTAGTATGAGTACAACCGACCCCATGTACTGGGTAAGAGCAAGCCTAACCTCGAATTGAAGATATTGACGAGATTGGCAATGTCTATTACTCACTTTCAATAGCCAACAATAACATAAACAACAGAATAGTAGTGGTAAAGGGAAAGCAGCACAAAAATAACAAGTTCAATTTATCCACATTAATAGGAAATAGACATGTTTTCCAATCAAATCTGGTATCAATGAGTACATGAGTTTTATAGACTAATAAGTATAAATGTCTGAGTAGCGATATAATAATGTACGAAGTACATAAACAATAATAACCAACGTAAGGGAATGAACTCCAAGGATTGCAGGCGGAAACATCAGAGCTACATTTAAATCATTGATGGAAAACGCTGCAACTCTCAAGAATCAGCATTATCAGTAGCACATGGATCTACACATAAAATGCAGAGTGTAGTATGAGTACAACCGACCCCACGTATTGGGTAAGAGTAAGCGTAACCTCGAATTGAAGATATTGACGAGATTGGCAATGTCCCTTACTCACTTCCAACAGCCAACAATAACATAAACAACAGAATAATAGTTGTAACGGGAAAGCAGCACAAAAATAACAAGTTCAATTTATCCACATTAATAGGAAAAAGACATGTTTTCCAATCTAATTAGTTTAAGCATCAATTTCAGTATATAGAGTCCAAATAGCATGGGGAAGATACGTCTCTATACCCACATGACGAGTAACAATGCTAACATCAACAAATCCACAGTGAAACAATCAATAAGCATACTCTCTGCACTGCACGTGTGCCTGGCATAAAGCCCCTCAATCAGCACATACCAAGTACCTTCACTCAAAGGGCCTAAAGACCATGAGTTATTATCTGACTCCGGAGGGGTGGATCCTAGCCCAAGCAATGATCGAATAAAAAGTTAACGATCATCATAACTCAGTCCAATGTCTTGGTGTACATGTCACCTTAATATCAATACCTCTTAGCCAAATAAGGGGTTTTTGAATATGCGTCACATCAATATCAATATCAATACGACACTGGCCCCACTTCAGTCATTAATCTGCTCAAATCACAAAATTCCAATATCTCACGGTATCAGAAATTAATAGACTGCACAAATTGTACCAAAGTGTCACAAATCCACTCAAATCATAGTACTCAAGTAAGGAAACCAACATTATGTAAGATAACCGATAGGTGATAAGCGCAAAACACACACTAATATATGCTCGCTAGTCGAATATAGTATAATATAATATCATATCCATATGGATTAGAGTTAAATGGTATGATCGTAGTTTCTAGCTTGATTGCTATGCAGGATGATCAACAGTTGATATTTATGTGATTAAAACTAGAATCAATGAATAGTCTAAACTATTGACAAATGACAATCGACACAAGTAATGAGCAGAGAAGGTTATCAATGGGAGAAAACAAGGTTTTGATAGGATATGTGCAACATAAATGTTTGGGATCTAGCTCAAGTGAGTCTCTCGAATTCACTCAATTATCAGTTCAAACATTTAGTAGAAACTCATTTCTCGATTAAGTCTCAACCTCACAAGATGAACCAAATTAAGCTCCGTGAAGATATGCAAGAAATCCTAGTGAATTGGTCTTTAGGAGAACCTCTCTCGATTATCCTCCTTACTATGTTTAATCAACATTCTACTAGCCTCTTTCGATTACTAAGAAGAATAAATGAATTCAACCAACAAAATACAATGCAAAGATATCACAAGTTATGCCTCTCTCGATTACATGAAGAAGTCCGTATAGATGTAACAATTAAAACATCCAAAACAATTCAATACATAAACTAGAGTTATAGTCCACAAACAAAATCAATACACCAAATCCAACAAACCTCTAAAGGGAACTACTCCATAGATATGGGCCAATTCATCACAAATACGTTTAAAGTAAAGGAAAACACAAAACGATGCAAATTCGGGTCTTGAGTGAGGATTGAATGATGAACTCCATCTGCTTTTGCTTTTCCAATTCCTCCTTGGCCTCCTTAGGTCTTAGATGTGTCAAAATGTCCAGTAAATAACGTTTTCCATGTATATATACCATGTCGGATCAGGCCTAGACGAAAATACCTTTTCCTACGTGAAATTGGACAATTACTTGGTAAAAATTATACATGTGCGCCATACGGGGTGACGTTCCACGCGGGGCAGAAATGGAGATCTTCACATAGATTGAAATTTGACAACAGTAGGAAAATGGCCAGTCGCAGTGCCCCACGAGCCGCGGCTGTGGAAGTTTCTCAAAGTCTGGAGTTTTTTCTTGATTTTTGATATCCAGATGTGGTTTTCAACCCGAACGCGATCCCGGCTTAATCTCTTCGTCTTGTACTCACACTTCAAAGCTCCAAATAGCTTGAATTACCTCTGTAACACCTATATCACTCGAAACCACTCCTACAAGGCATAAAATACACAATTGGTGCAAACCACTAGCGATTAAAGCTCAAACTCAACTAAAGTGCACTAAATTAGAATGCAATAAGCGACTAAAACACGAGATTATATCCTACCATCAACACCCCTCACTTAAACCATTGCTCGTCCTCGAGCAATCAAACTACACTTCACATAGACACGGAGTTTTTTAACAACTCTCCTAACTTAAGCTACAAAGAATATTTAAAATAGACTAAACTCAATAGTGTAACATCTTTGCCTCTAGATTTGACTCAAAAGCACCACGTATTTTTTTTATAACCCGCTCACTTACTCTAAAATAGAGGTCAACGACATTACCTTTCCTTCATGAGTTAAGTGCTCTGACACAATGATAGAGAGTTGTTCCACAAACCATAAATATTAAGAACAATCAGGAACTCAAGATAGAAAGAATTTACTCCCTCACAAAAACAACATTCATATGCCAGAAAAGATGAACCATAGTCTTGCCCGTAGTGTATTACTCTACTAATTTTAGTTCATTCAGTCAAGGATCATGTATGACTTTAATTGGTTGTAATATATGTTGCGGAATGGGTAGGATACATTTAGATATAAGAGATACTACACCTCCCTAAGAACTTTAATAAATAGATTTCATTGTTCAAAACCCCACATTTAGGTCAAAACATAGCTCCACCTTCACATCAATATACATTAACTCCCTATTTCTTTAAGCGCAACATGTCACCCCATACAATATGATCTGTCTAACCACTACTTTATAAAACTTATATTTAAGTCTTGGTGGCACATTCTTGTTGCACAAGACGCCAAATGCGAGTCTCCACTTCATCCATCCTGATCCAATATGATGTCTGACATCCTCGTCAATATCCTCATTTTCATAGACTATAGGCCCAAGAAACTTAAAAGTTTCTCTCTTAGGCATGACTTGTGTGTCTATCCTCACTTCAATGTCAGCCTCTCGAGTCACTTCGTTAAATTTGCACTCCAAGTATTTTCGTTTTAGTCCTGCTCAACTTGAAGCCTCTGGACTCCATTGTTTGCCTCCAGACCTCCAGCCTATCATTAGTACCTTATTGGGTTTCGTCAATCAGTATTATGGTATCTGCAAATAACATCCACCAGGGTACCTCCCCTTGAATATGTCGATTAAACTCATCCATTACCAAGGAAAATAGGAATGAACCAAGAGCTGATGCGAATGCAACCCGACTCTATTGAGAATTGTCACGAGTCTCCTCCTACTGCTTTTACTCGGGTCTTGGCCCCATCGTAGATGTCTTTAATCGCCATAGTGTATGCAAAAATTGGTACCTATAGCCTCCAAGCATCTCCAGATAACCTCTATTTGAGTCTTTTTATTATGACTTTTCTAGATCGATGAACACCATATGTTAGTCTTACTTCCTCTTCCTATATATTCAACTAATCTCCTAACAAGATGAATGGTTTCTGTAGTCGATCATCCCGACATGAATTCAAACAGATTCTACAGAATAGACACATCCCTCCTCACCCTCATCTCCACCACCCTCTCCCATACTTCCATAATGTGGCTTCGTAGCTTGAAAATCCTATAGTTGTTGTAATTTAGAATATCACCTATTTTTTTTGTACAGTGAAATTATTATACTTCACCTCCATTCCTCTGTCATTCATACCGTCCTAAAAATACATTAAACAACCTCGTAGGTCACTCCAAATCTATCATAGCCGTGTTCTTCCAAAATATATTATCCTATAATATTTATTTTGACTAATATATCTTGTATTTAGAATATAATCCAAATTAATTTATAAATTCAAATCCAATAAATTTTTAATGTTTTCCTTCCCAATTTATATCTACCGCCGCAATATGTGTGTGTGAATATGTCATCCAAACATCAAGAAACGTGTATACGATTGAAATCGGGGCCATCCAATTTCACTACCTAATCGAGACCGGAGTGTTGCATCGAAGGTTGGCCTCGGCCAAATCACAAAGCTGAGTCATCGAGTTTGAGATCGAAGTTCCTTTCAATATTGAGGTTGGAAGCTATCGTAGTCAAGAGAGACACATGCAAGTAATATCGGAGATGACTTAATAACAGAAGAGCGAGATATCTATAACTAATCGAGGATCATGGCGTAAATCTCCGAACGGATCAAATCAGAAGCGGTTAATTAACTAATTGTGTGATTTCTTACTGTAATTAGAGTTATACCATAATTAGAATTCCTCTGCTATATAAAGGGGATTTTTAATCATTTGTGACTCATGATCATTAACAGAGAAAAAATCAATACAACTCTTTCTTTCCTACTTTCATTATTGTCCATCAGTTCGTTCCATTTTCTATTGTTCTTGCACTTATCAGTTTGAGTGTATCTCAACTCGAGGGTTGGAGCTTCATTTGGATATTGGTTTAATGTATTTATAATTCAATTCTATCATCTACTTTCATATTTATCAATCAGTGTTGAGTGAAATCAGATATCTTTAAAACCACAATATAAGTTTAATTGTTATCAAAATTTTAGGGTAAACAATTTGGCGCCCACCGTGGGGCTAAGGATAATAGTTATTGTTCAATACTTATTCCGATAACACACACTATTTTAGCTTGTTCTTGTAAGTACTTTTATTTTCAGGATAAAACATTTCAAACTCACAAACAACACCCACACATGGTGAAAATGGCCTTGGATTTCATGAGGAAAATGACAATGCAGCTGCTCCAAGCGTCGAGGTGCCTTAGGTTGATCTCGAGGGAGCACCAATTGCCAAACCAGTCGACGTCAGTTCGCATATCATTTTAAATACAAATTTGGGCGCAGATCCCGAAGGGCGCATACACAGAGAAGGTCGATCTGGTGGTCGAGGTATACAAGGTGGAGGAGATGGAGGAGTCAGCGTCCAAGTAATATTTGAGATGTTGCAGTCTCAACAAGCCGCTATTGCACAGCTACAAAGTAAGCATCAAACGCCGAGTGGGGTCGAGCCGGAAGTCGCCCGCCGAATCGAGCCAACGCCATAAAGATTGAATGCCAATGAATCAGAACTAACCCCGCCGCAATGAATATGCTTGAGGAACTCACCAAATGAATTGAATCAGGAGAAAAGAAAATTGAGGCAAATGATAAGACAGTATAAATGTAAAACTCCCGGGTTTACCTAATAATGGAGGAACCGCCAATTTTAAAAGGAATGGACTCAAAGAAGTTTATGCAGAAGCCATTCCCCCCCCAAAGTGCGGCTACAAAATCCATTCCTAATAAATTCCATATGAAAAAAAATCCATAAGTACAATGGGACCATCGATCCCAGCGAGCATGTCACCATGCGCCATCAAAGGAAATGATTTAGAAGATGAAGAGATCAAATTCGTTCTACTGAAGAAATTTTGGAAACTCTATCGAAGGGAGCAATGATCTGGTACCACAATCTACCGCCGAATTACATCGACTCTTTAACTATGCTTTTTGGCTCCGTCGTAAAGGCACATGCCGGGAAAATAAAGGTTGCGACGAGGAAATCGAATCTTTTCAAAGTAAAAAAAAAGGATAACAAAATGCCGAGGGAGTTTGTGTCTTGATTCTATATAGAACGCATGGAATTACCACAAGTTACAGACGATTGGTTTGTTCAATCCTTTACTCAGGGGTCCAATGACTGGGGTCGATAATATCACGTCAACTGAAGCAGAATCTAACTGAATATCCGGCGGTAACCTGGGGCCGATGTACATAATTGGTACCAGTCAAAGATCAGAGTCGAGATGACCAATTGGGAATCTCTTCCAAATATATATCCGAGCAGGCCTGTAGGCAGAAACTAGAGGGATATCGATAGGGAATATCGGTCGAACAGAGACCTATATCAGTTGTACAACGCAGATCATAGAAACGGCAGCCCCAGATGCAATCCATCCGAAATGATACAAGGGGCCATCGAGGATAAAATTCTCGAGGACTCATGAGTATAAAAGGTTTCGATAAGCATGCCGATCCCACATAAGCATCGCAATGATAGAAGTATAACTTCAATATCGATGCATCCGGTATTCTGTCAGCGATTGGGATAATCAAAGATACTAGATTGGCTCAGACCTATAAAAACTGATCCTTCCTAGAGAAACCCCAATCTGATGTGCAAGTATCACGGTACGCATGGCCACAGAACTGAACATTGCAGACAACTGGGGAAGGAGGTAGTATGTCCATTCAATAAAGGCCACCTTTCAGATTTCCTAAGCGATTGAGCCAAAACAATTTTAGAAACAGGGACGCCAAAAAGAAAAACAAACAAGAAGAGTGCAACATGTGATCCATATGATCATCAGTGTGGTCGATATTCCACAAGGGCCCCTGTTCAAACGCACCAAAGTATCTATTACAAGGGAAAAACGAACCCGAGATTATGTGCCAGAAGGCCCCGTATCATTCAATGATGAGGAAGCAGAAGGAATCTCTCAACCCCACAATGATGCTCAGGTAATTTCTATCCTTATGAATAAAATTTAGGTTAAGCGTGTGTTTATTGATCTAGGGAGATCGGAAAATATAATTCGATCGAGGGTTGTAGAGCAGCTCGGCGTGCAAGATCAAATTGTACCTAAAACTGGGGTCCTGAATGGTTTTAACATGGCCAAAGAAACAATTACAAATGAAATCATTTTACCGGTGAACATAGCTGGGACTATACAAGAAACAAGTTCCATGTAATCGAGGGCAACATGAGGTACAACGCCCTGCTCGGAAGGCACTGGATTCACAACATGAGGGCAGTCCCTTCGACTCTCCACCAAATGTTGAAATTCCCAATGCCGGACAGAGTGAAACGGTATATGGGGAGGAATATGCTGCAAAAGAAATGTTCGCGGTTGATGAGGTAACACCGATATTGGCGCTTTCGACAACAAAGGGATCATAGGCCAAAGGAAAACAGGAGGCCAAATAGTAACCATAACCACCAGCCTCGACTCAGTCGGAAAAGCAGGAAATGGAAGAAGAGGATGACGACTACTAGATCCCTAGACCCTTCATTATTTCTGAAGAGTCCGATGCCACCAAATCAATAATCGAAGATCTGGAACAGGTTATATTAATTGAGTACCTACCCGAACGGAAGGTATACCTGGGTACGGGGTTAACCCCAGAACTCAGGAAAAAACTCATTGAATTTCTTATTGAAAATATGGATTGTTTTGCTTGGTCCCAATAAAATATGACAGGGATCCCACCAGAGATAACAACACATCGATTGAGTCTGGACCCAAAGTTCAGACCGGTAAAGCAAAAGAGAAGGCCCCAGTCCGAGGTAAAACATGTTCATCAAGGATGAGGTAACCAAACTTCTCAAAATAGGATCCATTCGGGAAGTAAAATATCCCGAATAGTTAGCAAACATAGTTGTAGTCCCTAAAAATCGGAACTAACTTAGGATGTGCGTAGATTATAAAGATTTACACAAATCATGTCCCAAAGACTCTTTTCCTCTGCCGAATATCGATCGCATGATCGATGCGACGGTCGGCCACGAGACCCTTAGTTTTCTCGACGCCTACTCCGGGTACAATAAAATTCAAATAAACACGGAGGATCAGGAAAATACTTCATTCATCACTAAATATGGAACATATTGTTATAACGTAATGCCTTTTGGACTAAAAAATGTTGGTGCTAATTACCAACGCTTAGTGAACAAAATCTTCGAAGAGAAAATAGGTAAATCAATGGAGGTACATATTGACGATAAGCTGGTTAAGTGCCTGCGCGCAGAGGACCATTTAACACATTTGCAAGAAACCTTCAACATATTGAGAAAATACAACATGAAGCTCAACCCCGAGAAATGTGCTTTCGGGGTCAGTTTGGGAAAGCTCGTCGACTTTATGGTATCGAATCGGTGAATTAAAATCAACAGCGATAAAATCAAGGTGATCAAAGACATCATAGCCGTGGACAGTGTTAAGTCCGTACAGAGATTGACAAGATGAATAGCCGCCCTAGGCCGGTTCATTTCGAGGTCTTGAGATCGAAGCCATCATTGCTTCATGCTCCAAAAGTAGATGAACAACTCTACGTATACTTAGCAGTCTTGGAAGTCACGGTAAGTGGTGTCCTAGTTCAAGAAGAACAAGGTATGCAATTTCCCGTTTATTATGTTAGTTGAACTTTAGGTGAGGCTGAAACTCAGTACCCACACTTAGAAAAATTGGTGCTTGCTCTAATAAGCCCCTCTAGGAAACTAAAACCATATTTTAAATGTCACCCAATATGTGTGGTGACCACTTATCCTCTTTGTAATGGTTTGCATAAGCCCGAACTATCGATCCGATTGGCCAAATGGGCCGTCGAACTCAGTGGGTATGATATCGAGTATCAACCACGAACGTCCATGAAGTCTCAAATCTTAGCATACTTCGTGGATGACTTCACGCCAGCCCTCATACCCGAGGTCGAAAAGGAACATTTGTTAAAATCGGGTACATCATCGGGGGTATGGACCCTTTTCACAGATGGCGCTTCGATTGTGAAGGGGTACGGGCTAGACATCATTTTGAAGAAGCCCACAGGCAATACACTCAGTATATCTATCAAAAAATCTAAGTTAACTGAGAATGAGGCCGAGTACGAGGCCATGATTGTAGGTCTCGCACTGGCTAAGAGCTTAGGAGCGGAGGTCATCGAGGCCAAATGTGACTCCCTACTAGTGGTGAACCAAGTCAATAGAACCTTCGAGGTTTGAGATGATCGAATGCAGAGATACTTGAATAAATTGCCAGTAACATTGCATCGGTTTAAAGAATGGACCTTACAGCATGTACCTCGAGAACAAAACAATGAGTTCGATTCCCTTGCAAATTTGGGGTCATCGGTCGAAGACGACGAAATTAGCTCGGGGATTGCCTTACAGCTTTCAAAATCAGTGATCGAATAAGGCCATGCCAAAATAAACTTCACAATCCTAACCTGGGATTGGAGGAATAAACATATCAAGTATTTGAAAAACGAGAAACTCCCGTCGGACCCTAAGGAATCGAGGATTCTTTGAACGAAAGTTGCACAATTCACTTTGGCCGAAGATGGAACTTTATACAGGAGGTTGTTCGATGGACTGTTGGCAATATAGTTGGGACAAGAAGACACCGACTACGTCATACGAAAAATTCATGAGGGTGCTTATGGAAAGCATTCCGGTGCCGAATCACTAGTTAATAAAATCATCAGAGCGGGATATTATTGGGACAATATGGAAAAGGATACTAAGGAATTTGTTCGAAAATGCGACAAGTGTCACAGGCATGTGCCGATGATCCACCAACCCGGAGAGCTACTTAATTCAGTCTTGTCACCATGGTCGTTCATGAAATGGGGAATGGACATCGTCGGCCCTCTACTATCGGCCCCAGGTAAAGCTAAATTCATCTTATTTATGACTGACTATTTCTCTAAATGGGTTGAAGCACAGGCCTTCAAGAAAGTCATAGAAAAAAAAGTTATAGACTTCATGTGGGATCACATCATATGCCGATTCGGGATACCTGCCAAAATCGTATGCGACAATGGAAAATAATTCATGGGTAGCAAGATAACAAAGTTTCTCGAAGATCACAAAATAAAAAGGATCCTATTGATGTCGTACCATCCTAGTGGGAACGTATAGACCGAGTCAACGAACAAGACCTTCATTCAGAATCTAAAGAAAAGATTGAATGACGCTAAAGGAAAATGGAGAGATATTTTTCCACAAGTCCTTTGGGCGTATCGAACAACGTCAAAATCCAGTACGGGGGCAACACCATTCTCCTTAGTATATGGCGTCGAAGCTCTGATCCCGGTCGAAGTCGGGGAACCTTGCTTTAGGTTTTGATACACAACGGAAGAGTAAAATCACAATGCTATGAATACGAGCCTCGAGCTACTAGATGAAAAACGGGAAGCCGCCTTCGTCCAAATGGCGGCACAAAAGCAACGCATCGAGAGGTACTATAATCAAAGGGCCAATCTTCGCCACTTTAGAATCGGGGACTTAGTTCTGAGAAAAGTCACCCTCAATACTCAACAACCAAATGAATGAAAACTCGGCCCAAATCGGTAAGGACCATATCAGCTCCTCGACATCATCGGAAAGGGATCCTATAAGCTTGGCACGATGGACGGCGAACAACTTCCAAATAATTGGAACATATCACTCCTCAAACGATATTAATGTTGAGGTATGACCTTCTCCTTCTTTCATTTAAATTTTATACTAACTTATTGCAGGTGTTCGATCGGAGGCATTGAAGTTCTCTCCAAACATGAAGTCCTTAGGTCTGAAAGCACGCATTGCACTTTTTTTCCCTTCGACCAGTGTTTATCCCAAATGGGTTTTCCCGGCAAGGTTTTTAACGAGGCAACCATTGTTCGTGCTAACTTAGAGTATCCGAGGTTTCTTTACAATTAACCTAGAATACTGGGGGGGAATCCACCCTCGGATGTTATATTTTCAAGGGAAATATTTCATGTTAGCAGGGTCTCGCTTATGAAAATTTTGCAAAGGACCAAACGATCGATTGAACCGTGTCCATATATATTACTCTAACCCTAGTGGTAAAACATGTACGCATGTATGAACTATTGAAAGAAGTATTTTTTTCCGTACCAGATAGTGCCTTAATGAAATTTTTACTTTTCAAATTTCATACTTATGATTTATTGCAGAAACTGGCTCAAGGGTTGATTGCAACAATACATCGAACGATCAACTTCATACTCGGGGACTGCTGTCCAAAAATTGGCATGTTCGAATTGCTAAACTTCGAGACCATAAGACCTTAAAAAGGCAACCCTTGATTTTTAGGCCAAGGCCACCCTACTCGAGGACTAAGTTCAAAGTGTAAAACAAGCCCAAGAGGCAGATCCCAAGGCTACGGCCAAATTAACGCGGTTCGCATATGTCCGAATTTCGCAATAAAAAGAGGCCTTCAAATTCTTTTATAAATCAGTTAAAAAGGCTACCCTCGGCAAAATAACCAAAGGGCTTTGATAATGTCATCCCTTGAAAAACCTTAAGAGGTGTTGAACTGTTCGAACCTTCGAACAATTTAGTACAAACTTGTGCTAAGGCATAAAAAAGCAAAGGGTTTCGATAACATTAGGTCCCGGAGAAACCCAACGGATACAGACATACTTCGTGCTAAGGCATAACAAATTCCTATATGCTAAGGCACAAAAAATTCCTATATGTTTATATTTTTTAAGCCGAAAAGGGAAAATCCATTCTTCTGTGGTCATATCGGCCCGATACAAGAGCCTAAGGGCCATTTTATTTTTTGAGTTCGAGAGTTCATCCTCGCTCGACTAAAACCTAAGGGTTTTATTGCTTAGAGTTCGAGCAAGTGCTCATTGGACTACAAAGACTATATTAGTTTGGCTTCGGCTAAGTTGCCTAATATTCGAAGTCACAAACATATTTTTCACAAGGCATGAAGTATATCAAAAAAATTTACAAGGCACAAAGAAAATCGAAATTTTCACAAGTAAAAAAATTGAGACAAATTTAAAAAAAAAATGTTATATATGAACGAAGGTATTTACAAAAGACCAACCAGGGTCCTACACAAAAAGAAAGAAAAAATACAAAGACCCTAGCTATTCTTAGGGGAAACTCCTTCCTGGAGAGCAGTTTCTTCCTCGAGTCCCTCATCGTTCTCGGACCCACTTTTGTTGTCGTCATCATCATCATCATCGTCGTCAGAAGAGGCCAATAGTCTAGCATCGTCTTCATGCTCTTAAGCCTTTGATATCTCTTTGGTAAGATCAAAGCCTCGGGCATGAATCTCTTCTAGGGTCTCCCTCCGAGATTGGCATTTTGAAAGCTCGACAATCCAATATGCTCGTGTTTGAGCAGCATCGGCAGCCTACCTCACTTGAGCTTGAGAAACTTCGGCATCAACCCAATAAATGGCCACCGTTTTATCAGCCTCGACCTTTGATTTTTCAGCCTCAGCCTGAGCATTTGCAAGTTCAAAAGACAAGTGTGCCTCGAGCTCTTCAATCTTGTTTGCCTGAGACGAGCACTTTTCCTTCATATTTTGAAGTTGGGCTTCGACTGAAGATAGTTGAGCCAGGACAGTCTCATTCTCAGCAGGAAGGCGGTCCATGCCTTCCTTCCATCTGTAGGGCTCTACCTTCACTTGGTCGACCTCCTCTTGGAACAAATCAATCCTCTCGATATTTTGCTGCAGTTGTGATATTGAAATGTTAAACCCCGTTCCTAAATCAAGAGCATGATTTTTCAAGAGTATCATTACCTGCTCGGTCAGCTCCGTCTTCTCCTTATGAGCTTTAGCCAATTCGGCTCGGAGGTCCATAATATCCTCGTCCTTTTTCCCATAATGAATCTTGAGGGCATTTCTCTCTTCATAAATCCTTTGGATATCAGCCTCGCATTGGCTCAATTCAGCACAGGACTTACAGAAAGCATGTATAGAAAGGGAAAGGAGTTAGACAAAAAAAATGGAAATGCTACATAAACAAAGAACTTAAACTTACTCGGTTTAGAAGACGTGGGGCCTTTTCGAATAGGTTGGATGCGTCATTAAGATCGGAGACATCCTCGACCCCGATAAAGTAATCCCGAAAGGATCCTCCTCACTGGGGACACCGCTTACTCCAGGAGTCCTCAAATATTGAGCATCTCGTATAGCCTCTTCGAAATAGGTAGGAAGGGATGGCGAGTGACCTGCTGTCATTACCCCAAGTGAGTCACTTGGGGCACTCTTTTCAACTCGAGGGGTCTCGAGACCAGCCCTCTCAGATGTACTCACTATTGCACGAGAAGTGGCTTCGGTCTAGGACGATTCATGGACCTTGCCTGAATCCTTCTCCAAGGTTGTGACGACCCAAAGGGTCATTACCTATTTTATTACGTATTCCGTACTTCCGAGGCCTTGAAACCCTCATTTGTAGTTGCCTCAACTTGTGTGCACAGTCTGGGCGCGTAGCCGGACAGCTTAAATATGAAATTATGTGAAAAAAAGGCTAAGACTTGATATTAAAATGAATAAATTTGACTATGGACAACATTTTGGGAAAACGGACCAGGACCCATGATTTGACTACCCCGGAGGATCCGTAGGAAAATATGGGACTTGGGCGTATGCCTGGAATCGAATTCCGAGGTCCCAAGCCCGAGAAATGAATTTTTGAGTAAAATTATTTTCTGAAAATATTTAAGGAAGTTGAAAATGAAATTTGATTAAAAAAAGATGGTACCGGGCCTGTATTTTGGTTCCGGCGCCCGGTACAGGTCTTATATATGGTTTAAGCGCTTTCTGTAAAGTTTGGTTTAAAACGGATTTCGTTTGACATGTTTCGAACTTGAAATGGGAAATTTTATGTTTTATGAAACTTGATAGAATTCATGGATTTTGAGGTTTAATTCGATGTATATGATGTTATATTGGCAATTTGATCCCACAATTAAGTTTGTAGGATATTGTTGAGTCATTGCATGTGATTTTTTAGGAGCCCCGAGGGCTCGAGAGTGTTTCGGAGGTGTCTCGGAGTGATTTTGAACTTAGGAGAATTGCTGGTTTTTGCTTCAGCTCTTGCAGGTCCCTTTTGTTCTTCGCGATCGCGAAGCCTCTTCCGCGTTCGTGAAGCTTTAAGTTTTCCTTCATCGTGTTCGCGTCCATTCCCTCGCGTTCTCGTAGAGTTGTTGACCCTGGGAGACTTCGCCCTCTTTTCCTCTTCGCGTTCGCATACATCCTTTCACGAACGCTTAGCCTTGCAACTTCCTTCACCGCGTTCTCGTAAGGTTCCACGTGTTTGCATAGACCAATTCCTGGACCCCCAGCCTTTTCTCTTCACATTCGCATCCCTCAACTCGCGAACGCGATATCTTGCCCAGTCTACCCTTCGCGAACGCGACCTCACTTCCACGAACGCGAAGGGCAATTTTGCCCAGTGGGTATATAAATATTTCCAGAACCAGTAGCTACGAGATTCACTTAGAAAATAACGAACTTCTTCTTCTCCAAATCCCTTAGACGTCCAGTGGATCCTTCCTTCACCAAAACTTCTTGTGTTAGTAAATTTTAACTCATTTCCTTCATTTTTCATTTATAATTAATGAATTCCTAAGCCTAAAACATGCAAATTAGAGTAGAAAATATGGCATTTGGGTAGAGTTACGCCTTTTTTAATTTTCTTGATTAAACCTCATTTTCGGGTCAAATTTGAAAACAAATTATATATTCGGGCGCGTGGGTGAATGGGTGACATGGTTTTGGTCCGAGCCTTGCTTTTAGACTAAGCGGGTCTGGGGTCGAATTTTGATAATTTTTGAAGAATGCTAGGAAAGGGATAATTAGTCCATGTAATGGAATCATTGTATCCTTATCGATATACTTGAGTTGATTATGTCTAGATAACATCATTTCGGAGTTGAATTCTAAAAGAAAAGGCGGTGTTAGAGGGTTGATTGCTTTACTTTGGACCCGAGGTAAGTGTTTGGTCTAACCTTAGCTTGAGAGAATAGGAGTTGAGTATAATTTTCTACTTGATAATTGTAAAACACAATGTATAGGCATGGTGACGAATATCTATATATTGGTGTCTAGCATGACCGTGAGTCCTTATATTATGAATATTCTGATTTTGTGGTAATTTCCATGCTTAATCGATGATTTCTATATGTTGTGAAGGATATGTGAAGGGAATTGTAATATTTAAACTCTGTTGGAGCATTGGCTCAAATTGTAATACGAATGATGAAGATATATGAGATAATTGTATCCTTTGGAGCATTGGCTCAAATTATAATACGAATGATGAAGATATATGAGATAATTGTATCCTTTGGAGCATTGTCTCAAGTAATAGAGTAAATTATGAAATGAAGTGAAAGAAAGATACAGAGCTACTAAAATATACCCTTGTCGGGTCATTGTTGCTTTTGATATTGTCTCCCTTATTGGGATGTTGAGATTACTGTTATTGTTCCCTTGCCGGGATTTAATTGTTTAATTGATGTTCCCTTACCGGGATTTCTATTTTATTATGCTTACTCCCTTTCCCTTGTTTGTGATTGTTGTTTGGATGAGGAAGACTGTTAAAGCACGAAGGGTGATGCCGTGCAGTGTTTGATATTGTGAGAAAGAGTGTTAAAGCATGAAGGGTGATGTCGTGCACTGTTTGATATTGTGAGGAAGAGTGTTAAAGCACGAAGGGTGATTCCGTGCATTGTTTGATATTGTTCCCTTGCCGGGGTTATTATTTCTATTATGTTTACTCCCTTGCCCTTGTTTGTGATTGCTGCTTGGGTGAGGAAGAGTGCTAAAGCACGAAGGGTGATGCCGTGCATTGTTTGACATTATAAGGAAAGAGTGTAAAGCACGAAGGATGATGTCGTGCCATATGATGTACCATTCTGTACCGATATTCATTGATTATACAGTGAGGAAAGAGAGTAAAAGCACGAAGGGTGATGCCATTCCATGATTTACATTATACATTTCATAGTGAGGACGAGAGTAAAAGCACGAAGGGTGATGCCATGCCATGACTTACATTATTTACATTATACATTCATATTGAGGACGAGATTAAAAGCACGAAGGGTGATGTCGTGCCATGATTTACATTATTTACATTATACATTGCATAGTGAGAATGAAAGTAAAAGCATGAAGGGTGATGCCGTGCCATGATTTACATTGATGACATTATACATTGCACAGTGAGGACGAGAGTAAAAGCACGAAGGCTGATGTCATGCAAGTTTGTGATTTCTTGTCCTTATTGATATGTTGGCTTTGTTGTTCTGTTCCTTATTGAGATTTCTTATATGAAACTGTTATCTCCCTACAACATGTTCCCCTTCCGTTATTAATTTCTTCTCCCTATGTTTCTTATCCGTTGTATATGTGTATATCTATTTATTTGAACTGCACAAGTTTATTTGGTAGTCTGGTTCTAGCCTCGTCACTACTTCGCCGAGGTTAGTCTAGGTACATACCAGTACATGGGGTCGGTTGTAGTGATGCTACACCTGCAGCTCTTTATGTTGTACAGATTGCGCAGCCGGACCCGGAGGACATTATTAGTGGGAGTGTCTTCCAGCTTATCATAGAGGCTTCAAGGTATACCCGCTGGCGTTTGTGGGCCTTGGTATCTCTCCCATCCCTATGTCTTCGATTATGTCTTATTTTTCCTCCAGTTTTTTAGGCTGGCATGTATTTCCTTTCAGCTTTGTATTTATCACTCTTATAGACAGTTCGTGAGTTTGTGACTCCAGGTTTTGGGAAAGTTTATGCGTTATTGTATTATGTTATACTTATTTATCTTGAAACCATATTTATTTTCACCGTTAAATTGTGAACCGTTTAGTTTATCCTATTAAGGTGGTGTTAATATGCTAGTTTATCTGCACATGTTGGCTTGTCTAGCGGGTTCAACGTTAGACGCCATCACGGCCCGATGGTGGGATTTCGGGGCGTGACAAGTTGGTATCAGAGTACTAGGTTTCTTAGGTCTCACAACTCACGGACAACTTGGTAGAGTCTAAGGGATCGGTATGGAGACGTCTGTATTTATCCCCCAGAGAATGCAAAGTTAGGATGACTCCATATTTCTTTTCTTCTCTGTCGTGAGCTATGATTCTGAGTACTGATTAAGTCTCTATTCTATTCTCTCGCAAATGGCGAGGACGCGTGCTTCCCTTGGTTCTGTCTCTATTCTATTCTCTCGCAAATGGTGAGGACGTGTGCTTCCCTTGGCTCTGCCCAACAACCTGACACTCCTGCTACAGCTCCTACTCGGGGTCGAGGTCGAGGACGAGGCCGTGCTAGAGGCCGGTGCCGGGCTCAGCCTAGAGCAGCAGCCCCAGTGGAGGACCCTCAGGTCGAGTCGGAGGAGGGGGTCCCAGTTGCACCAGTCCTAGTTGGACCATCTCAGGTCCGAGATGGATTCATAGCTAACCCGGTGCTTTAGGACGCCCTTGTCCGCCTAGTCGGACTCGTGGAGAGTGTAGCATAGGTGGGTCTCCTTCCTACAGCACCAGCCGCCTCTCAGGCTGGAGGAGGTACCTAGACTCATGTCACCCGCGTGCCAGAGCAGCTAGCTCCACAGTTTCAGAATCCGGCACCTCAGCCATCCAGAGTAGCTCAGCCGGGTATTGTAGCGCCGGTAGCAGAGGGAGCACCTATGTCAGCAGATGCTTTGTGGAGACTGGACAGGTTCACTAAGTTGTTTACTACTACTTATACTGGTTCACCATCAGAGGACCCCCAGGATTATTTGGGCAGCTGCCATGAGGTTCTTCGGAATATGGGCATAGTGGAGTCGAACGGGGTTGACTTTGCTACTTTTCGGTTATCTGGCGCAGCCAAGAGTTGGTGGAGAGACTATTGCTTAGCCATACCAGCTGGATCTACACCTTTGATTTGGACTCAGTTCTCAGAGGTATTTTTGGGGAAGTTCCTTCCCATTACTCAGAGACAGGACCTTCGGAGGCAGTTTGAGCGTCTCCAGAAGGGATTCATGTTCGTTACTCAGTACGAGACCAGGTTTATCACTCTAGCCCAACATGCTCTTATGATACTTCCCGCTGATCGGAAGAGAGTTCGGAGGTTTATCGAGGGATTGGCCTGACCTATCAGACTTCATATGGCTAGGGAGTCAGGTACAGATATATCGTTCCAGGATGCGGACAATGTCGCCAGGAGGATTGAGATGAGTTTTTCACAGTGTGGTGGTCAGGGGGCTAACAAGAGGCCCCGTCATTTCGGTCGTTTCAGTGCAGCCTCATCTGGGGGCAGGGATTCTTCAGGCAGAGGTCATCCTCCCAGACCTTTTCAGTCAGCTCTCCAGGTTTCCCATGGTACTTTAGGTGCTCGTGGTTATCCGATGCACTATTATAATCAGCAACCTTACAGCGCACCACCAGCTCCCATCAGTGCACCGCCACATCAGGGTCAGATTCAATTCCCTCAGCAGTCGAGGTCTTGTTACACTTGTGGCAATCCGGGTCACCTTGCTAGATTTTTCCCTCGAGCATCAGGTAGTTCACAGCATCAGGTTTCTCGTGTCATGGTACAGGCACCAGGTGTTCCACAGCATGCCCAGCTAGCTAGAGGTGGGGGTAGAGGTGCTAGAGGTAGAGATAGTGGTCATAGAGGTGGAGCTCAGGCCACCAGGGGTAGAGGCCACCCAGCAGTCGGTCGTCCTAGAGATATGGTTCAGAGTGGTGGGGCCCAGCCCCGATGTTATGCTCTCCCATCCAGGCAATAGGCTGAGTCTTCATACGCTGTCATTACAGGTACTATTCAGGTTTGTGACAGAGATGCTTCAGTGTTTTTTGATCCAGGGTCTACGTATTCTTATGTGTCCTCTTATTTTGCACCATACCTGGTCATGCCTAGTGATCCACTGGGTATTCCTGTTTATGTATCTACACCAGTGGGTGATTCTATCGTGGTCGATCGAGTCCATCGTTCTTGTGTTGTGGTGATTGGGGGTCTTGAGACCCGCATTGATTTGTTGCTTTTAGGTATGGTCGAATTTGATGTTATATTGGGGATGGAGTGGTTATCCCCATATCATGTTTTCTTGGATTGTCATGCCAAGATGGTGACCTTAGCCTTGCCATATTTTTGCCGATTGGAGTGGGAAGGGACTCCTGGTCATTCTACCCCCGCAGTGTTATTTCTTACGTGAAGGCTCGTCGTATGGTCGAGAAGGGGTGTTTGGATTATTTGGCTTATGTGCGCGATTCCAGTGTTGGGGTTCCCTCTATTGATTCGGTGCCCGTGGTTCGTGAGTTTCCTGAGGTCTTCCCTTTAGACCTTTCAGGGATGCCACCCGACGGGGACATTGGTTTCTGCATTGATCTGGCTCAGGGCATCCAGCCCATTTTTATTCCACCATATCGCATGGCCCCGCTAGAGTTGAAATAGTTGAAGGAAAAGTTGTAGCATTTTCTTGGGAAGGGTTTCATTAGACCTAGTGTTTCTCCTTGGGGTGCTCCAGTGTTGTTTGTGAAGAAAAAGGATGGTTCGATGAGGATGTGCATTGATTACCATAAATTGAACAAGGTTAAATCAAGAATAAGTATCCACTATCGAGGATTGATGATTTGTTCGATCAGCTTCAGGGTGCCAAGGTATTTCAAAGATAGACTTGAGATCTGGCTACCATCAGTTGAGGATTAGGGCATCTGATGTCCCTAAGAGAGCTTTCCATACTCGGTACGGGCATTACGAGGTTTTAGACATGTCGTTTGGGTTGACAAATGCCCCAACAACTTTTATGGATTTGATGAACCGAGTGTGAGGCGAGCTTTCAGAGGCTCAAGACAGCTCTGACTACGACACCAATATTGGTTTTGCCCACAGGTTCAGGGCCTTATACAGTCTATTGCGATGCTTCCCGTATTGGGCTTAGTGCAGTATTGATGCAGGATGGCAAGGTCATTACTTATGCTTTGAGGCAGTTGAAGATTCATGAGAAGAACTATCTAGTGCATGATTTGTAGTTGGCAGCCATTGTCCACGCATTGAAGATTTGGAGGCACTATATGTATGGCGTGGCGTGTGAGGTGTTCATGGATCATAAGAGCCTTCAGTACTTGTTCAAGCAACAGGAGTTGAATTTGAGGCAGATAATGTGGTTGGAGTTTTTGAAAGATTATGATATTACCATCTTATATCACCCGAGGAAGGCCAATGTGGTGGCCAATGCTTTGAGTAGGAAGCCAGCTAGTATAGGCAGTCTTGCTTTTATTCCGGTCAGTCAGAGGCCGCTTGCTTTGGATGTTCAGGCTTTGGCCAATCGAGTTGTGAGGTTGGATATTTCTGATCCTAGTCGAGTGTTGGCTTGTTCGGTCGCTCGTTCTTCATTATTGGAGCGTATCCGTGATCGGCAGTTTGATGATCCCCATTTGTGTGTCCTTAGAGAAACCGTGTAGCGCGGAGGTGCCAAGCAGGTGACCTTAGATGATGATGGTGTTTTGAGATTGCAGGGGAAAGTTTGTGTGCCCATTGTTGATGGGATCCAAGAGTTGATTTTAGAAGAGTCCCATAGTTCCCGGTACTCTATTCATCCGGGCACCGCGAAGATGTATCAGGATTTGCGGCAGCACTATTGGTGGCGTAGAATGAAGAAGGATATTTTGGCATATGTGGCGCGGTGTTCGAATTGTCAACATGTTAAGTATGACAATCAGAGGCCGGGTGGTTTATTTCAGAGGATTGAGCTTCCCGAGTAGAAGTGGGAGAGGATCACTATGGACTTCGTTAATGGACTTCCGTTGACCCGGAAGAAGTTCGATGCAGTTTGGGTCATTGTTGATAGGCTGACCAACTCAGCGCATTTCATTCATGTGGAAGTTTCCTATCCATCCGAGAGGTTAGTTGAGATCTATGTCCGGGAGATTGTTCGCCTTCATGGTGTTCCGGTATCTATAATTTCGGACCGGGGCACGCAATTTACCTCGCATTTCTGGGGAGCAGTTCAGCGAGTGTTAGGCACCCAGGTGGAGTTGAGCACAACATTTCATCCTCAGACGGATGGGCAGTCCGAGTGAACTATTTAGATATTGGAGGATATGCTCCGAGCTTGTGCTATTGACTTTGGAGGATCATGGGATCAGTTCTTGCCTTTAGCAGAGTTTGCCTACAACAACAGCTACCAGTCGAGTATCCAGATGGCTCCTTGTGAGGCTTTATATGGTAGGCGGTGTCGATCACCGGTTGGATGGTTTGAGCCGGGAGAGGCTCGATTGTTAGGTAAAGATTTGGTTCAGGAGGCCTTGGACAAGGTCAAGATCATTCAGGATAGGCTTCGTACAACTCAGTCCAGGCAAAAGAGTTATGCAGATCGTAAGGTTCGAGATGTGGCTTTCATGGTTGGTGAGCTAGTATTGCTCCGAGTGTCGCCTATGAAGGGCGTGATGAGATTTGGGAAGAAGGGCAAGCTTAGCCTTAGATTTATTGGCCGTTTGAGATTCTTGATCGAGTGGGAGGGGTGTCTTATAGACTTGCATTTCCACATAGCTTATCAGCCGTACATCCAGTTTTTCATGTGTCCATGTTTCGGAGGTATTACGGCGATCCAGCCCACGTGTTAGATTTCAGTATTGTCTAGTTGGACAAGGACTTATCATACCAGGAGGAGCCGTTAGGAATTCTAGACCGGCAGATTCATCTGTTGGGATGCAAGGGTTTCCCTTTTGTCCGTGTTCAGTGGAGAGGTCAGCCTCCTGAGGCATCGACCTGGGAGTCCGAGTCCGATATGCGGAGCCCTTACCCTCATTTATTTCCTGACTCAGGTACTTCCTTCTTCTATCCGTTCGAGGACGAACGGTTGTTTTAGAGGTAAATAATGTGACGACCCAAAGGGTCATCACCTATTTTATTACCTATTCCGTAAATCTGAGGCCTTGAAAACCTTATTTGTAGTTGCCTCGATTTGTGTGCATAGTCAGAGTGCGTAGCCGAACAGCTTAAATATGAAATTATATGAAATAAAATGCTAAGACTTGATATTATAATGAATAAATTTGACTACGGTCAACATTTTGGGTAAAAAGACCCGGACCCGTGATTTGACGGTCCCCGAGGGTCCGTAGGAAAATATGGGACTTGGGCATATGGAAGGAATCAAATTCCGAGGTCCCAATTTCGAGAAATAATTTTTTGAGTAAAATTGTTTTCTGAAAATATTCAAGGAAGTCGAAAATGAAATTTGATTAAAAGTGATGGTATCGGGCCCGTATTTTGGTTCCGGCGCCCGGTACAAGTCTTATATATGATTTAAGCGCTTTCTGCAAAGTTTGGTTTAAACGGATTTCGTTTGATGTGTTTCGGACTTGAAATGGGAAATTTGATGTTTTATGAAATTTGATAGAATTCATGGATTTTGAGGTTTAATTCGATGCATATGATGTTATATTGGCGATTTGATCGCACGATTAAGTTCGTAGGATGTTGTTGAGTTATTGCATGTGATTTGTTAGGAGCCCCGAGGGCTCGGGAGTGTTTCGGAGGTGTCTCGGAGAGATTTTGAACTTGGGAAAATATCTGGATTTTGCTTCAGCTGTTGCAGGTCCCTTTTGTTCTTCGCGATCGCGAAGCCTCTTCTGCGTTCGCGAAGCTTTAAGTTTTCCTTCATCGCGTTCGTGTCTATTCCCTTGTGTTTGCATAAAGTTGTTGACCCTGGGGGACTTAGCCCTCTTTTCCTCTTCACGTTCATATACACCTTTTCGCGAATGCGTAGCCTTGCAACTTCCTTCACCGCGTTCGCGTAAGATTCCACGCGTTCGCATAGACCAATTCCTGGAGCCCCAACTTTTTTTCTCTTCGCGTTCGCATCCATCAACTCACGAACGCGATAGCTTTCCCAGTCTACCCTTCGCGAACGCGACCTCATTTCCCCGAACGCGAAGGGAAATTTTGCCCAGTGGTATATAAATATTTCCAGAACTAGTAGCTACGGGATTCACTTAGAAAATAACGAACTTCTTCTTCTCCAAATCCCTTAGACGTCCATTGGAGCCTTCCTTCACCAAAACTTCTTGGGTTAGTAAATTTTAACTCATTTCCTTCATTTTTCATCTATAATTAATGAATTCCTAAGCCTAGAACATGCAAATTAGAGTAAAAATATGGAATTTGGGTAGAGTTAGGCCTTTTTGAATTTTCTTTATTAAGACCTCATTTTGGGGTCGAATTTAAAAATAAATTATATATTCGGACTCGTGGGTGATTGGGTGACATGGTTGTGGTCCGAGCCTTGCGTTTGGGCCAAGCGGGCCCAGGGTCGAATTTTGATAATTTTTTAAGAATGCTAGGAAATGGATAATTAGGCCATGTAATGGAATCAGTGAATCCTTATTGATATACTTGATTGATTATGTCTAGATAATATCATTCCGGAGTTGAATTCTAAAGGAAAGGCGGTGTTAGAGGGTTGATTGCTATACTTTGGACCCGAGGTAAGTGTTTGGTCTAACCTTAGCTTGACGGAATAGGAGTTGAGTATAATTTGCTACTTTCTAATTGTAAAACACAATGTATAGGCATGGTGACGAGTATCTATACATTGGTGTCTAGCATGACCGTGAGTCCTTATATTGTGAATATTCTGATTTTGTGGTAATTTTCATGCTTAATAGATGATTTCTATATGTTGTGAAAAATATGTGAAGGGAATTGTAATACTTAAACTCTGTTGGAGCATTGGCTCAAATTGTAATATGAATGATGAAGATATATGAGATAATTGTATCCTTTGGATCATTAGCTCAAATTGTAATACGAATGATGAAGATATATGAGATAATTGTATCCTTTGGAGCATTGGCTCAGATTGTAACACAAATGATGAAGATATATGAGATAATTGTATCCTTTGGAGAATTGGCTCAAGCTATTGAGTAAATTATAAAATGAAGTGAAAGAAAGAGCTACTAAAATATACCCTTGTCGGGTCATTGTTGCTTTTGATATTGTCTCCCTTATTGGGATGTTGAGATTACTATTATTGTTCCCTTGCCGGGATTTAAATGTTTAATTGATGTTCCCTTGCCGGGATTTAATTTATTGATTGATGTTTCCTTGCCGGGATTTCTATTTTATTCTGCTTACTCCCTTGCCCTTGTTTGTGATTGCTATTTGGGTGAGGAAGAGTGTTAAAGCATGAAGGGTGATGTCGTGCACTGTTTGATATTGTGAGAAAGAGTGTTAAAGCACGAAGGGTGATGTCGTGCATTGTTTGATATTGTGAGGAAGAGTGTTAAAGCACGAAGGGTGATGTCGTGCATTGTTTGATATTGTGAGGAAGAGTGTTAAAGCACGAAGGGTGATGTGGTGCATTATTTGATATTGTTCCCTTGCCGAGGTTATTATATCTATTATGTTTACTCCCTTGCCCTTGTTTGTGATTGATGTTTGGGTGAGGAAGAGTGCTAAAGCACGAAGGGTGATCTCGTGCATTGTTTGACAATGTGAGGAAAGAGTGTAAAGCACGAAGGGTGATTCCGTGTCGTACGATGTACCATTCCGTACCTATATTCATTGATTATACAGTGAGAAAAGAGAGTAAAAGCACGAAGGGTGATGTCGTGCCATGATTTATATTATTTACATTATACACTGCATAGTGAGGATGAGAGTAAAAGCACGAAGGGTGATGTCGTGCCATGATTTACATTATTTACATTATACATTACATAGTGAGAACGAGAGTAAAAGCACAATGGGTGATGTCGTGCCATGATTTACATTGATGACATTATACATTGCATAGTGAGGACGAGAGTAAAAGCACGAAGGGTGATGCCGTGCAAGTTTGTGATTTCTTGTCCTTATTCATATGCTGGCTTTGTTGTTCCTTTCCTTATTGAGATTTCTTATATGAAACTGTTATCTCCCCACAGCATGTTC